>BMAO01011386.1:0-28205 GCA_019973975.1 Trichonephila clavata | reverse complement strand
ATGTGGGTTTACTGGCGCAAGAGCCGATTTCGGCTATACTGCGCCAAACATTGTTTTTAAGAACTTAGTGTTTAAGACAATAGTTAAAAGTTTTAAAATATAAAGACATTAACAAGGTATATTTAAAAGCAAATATTCAAAAAAATGATTAAAACGTCATTTATACTTCTCGTACTATCAAAATGCTTAAAAGTAAATTTAAAAACATAGAAAATATAAAACACGACATTAAATCTAGACACTATATTTTCAGATGAAATTTAAAAAGTTTGGTTGAGAGAGAGAGAGAATTATTTGTTTCGATTCTTTGTTGGTATCAAGAATTTCTTGAAATCATTCTGAATATTCCATTCTATTAAGGATTCATCCGTGTCATAAAGTATCATATCCTCATCTTCTGATGTATACTGTACGGAACTTTTTTTCGGTTTATGAGGTGACATTTTAATTTCAATCTCAGGGTTTGGTTCTGTTGTGAGAATTTTCCTATATTTCCTACTTTGTTTTAAATTATCAGCAGCTTTAGATACAGCGGAAGTTCGACTGTTGGACTTGGCATTGCAGTGTTAATTAATGCGACGGTTGGCTGAGTTTCTGCTGTGGAAGATGTGGACATCAAGAGGTTTGCTTGAGTTGATGATGTGGAAACGGCAAGGACAGACATAGGAAGAAATATTTGGTACAGGCTGAAGTAACTTTAAAGGAGGGCATATTATTTGTGTAATCTTTTCATCCGTTTGAGTAGTAGCTGATATTAAAGTTTTAGTAACCTGGGTATATGTTTGAGATAACTGCGAAGGTATTAATTTTCTGGCTTCTAAGTAAGATATATTTTTATTAGTTTTAATTTCTTGTATTTGTTTTTCAGTTTTCCATTTTGGGCAAAGCTTCCAATCGGTGGAGTGAGGTTGGGAACAGTTAATGCATTTCGGATCTAAGCTGCAATCTGTAGAAGAATGCTCTGCAGATGCACTTCTAGAGCATGTTAATTGTTCGCGACAGGAAGTTTGTGAATGTCCAAACCTCTGGCACTTAAAGCAGAGCAGAGGATTCGGGATGTAAGGTCGTATTTTACAGTTCAGATATCCAGCTTTAATAGTTTGGGGAAGTGTGGGGCTATTGAAAGTTAAAATTAAATGTTTTGTTGGCATAGTTGTTGCATTAATTTTAATTACGATGCGTCTAACCTAAATAACACTCTGCTCAGAAAATCTTTCGAGGATTTCTGCTTCAGGGGTAGACAAAAGATCTGGTTCGGAAATGACACCTCGGCAACAGTTCAGCGATTTGTGTGGACTTACCGTAACAGGAAAATTTAGCAACAATTTTGCGAGTAAAAATGCTTTTGATTGTACAGCAGTGATTGTTTCAATGAGTAGATCACCGGATCGCAATCTTTTTACAGATTTCGGTTTACCACCTATTCCAGTTAGAGCTTTATGTATGGCAAACGGTAATAATTTAAACATGGTATTGTTCGGTAGAGATAGCAATAAAAGTCTTGTGTGAGAAGCAATGTCGTCTATGTTAATGTTGGGTAATACAAGGCCTTTACCCAACTACAATTGACTTGGATCCATAAGCGCGTGAACAAAGCTTCATCCTGGCGTGCCTCCACCCACTACGGAGTCCAACAATGGAGGCAGTGTGCCGGTCAACTAACATTTGTCAGGCTCGGCGCTTACCTCGAGTACACCCAGAATAAGGTGCTACAGCATCAGGGCGAGAATCCAACGGGTAAACCCGCCACCCCTTATCTGCAGCACTGACCCTACAGCAATGTCTAAAGAGACTTATCACAAGCCGATTGACAGGAGCGGGCTCACTCCTGCCACCCGTCTAGAGCGAAGCATGGGCCAAAGAGAAAGCAAAGGTATCCCCAGGACACCATTTTCCTCCGTACGGGACGCCGCACACGGCAAACTTGAGGGTCGGAAAATCAACGGTGTTAGTAAGAAAACAAAGAAATAATACGAATATTGAAACAAAGTCAAAAAGATTAAGAAAATATCAAAACAATTAAACGAATACAAAATGCAAAAATATAGTATTAATAATGAATACACTGTGAATAATCTAATAAAAATAAATTAATCAATATTTTTACTCATGTAAATTTCGAAAAATTGTCTGTAGTCTGGACGGGAAAAGAAGAAAAGGGAAAATTGAGTGACAAGAAAGAGGGTCTATATAAAATAGAGAAGGATCACTAGGGTACCCGGGTTCATGAAGCCCGGGTTTACCAAAGGCAGTAAACACCTTGGGAGAAGGAAAAATCACTAGGGCACCTCGGGATTATGACATCCGTACATGCGGGTTGGGAAACCAAGGATGTTAGTCGAAAACAAAACAACAAAATCAAAATATTTAAATAACTTGGAGGAAAAGGAAACTACATTAAAGCAATACAAAACGTAAACCAAAAAATGTTTAAATTCTTATAAAAAACTATTCCACAATAATTGTATTTATGTACATTTCTAAAATATTTGTCTGAGGTTTAGATGGGAAAGGAAAAAAAGAGGAAATTTAATGACAAGAAGAAGGGTCAAAAAAAGAGAAGATCACTAGAGTACCCCGGGTTCGTGAAACACGTGTTTACCAAAAACAGTAAACCCCTTGGGAATAAGAAAAGCTTACTAGGGCACCTAGGGATTGTAACACACCCGTACTCTCCTAATACTCGCGACAGAAAAAAGTGCACTTTGTGACTCCCAAAAGTTTTAGCAGGTAAGTTTTCAAACATTTTAAACTACTAGTACACGTGTTAAGCACAATGTACACTAAAAGAATTGTATTTTCTTGTACTGTAATTATTTTTTAGCTAACAATATTTTGTTCTTCTGTTTAAAGGTTGATTTTCCAAGATGGTGTATCGGGTATTATGAAATACTAGGTATTTCATAACAACGTACTTCCCCGCAAAAAAGAGGATAAAATGAAAGAAAAGGACAAGAAGAAGGAACCAGAAGCATCAAAACAACAAAAGAAACCGAACATTCAGACCCTTTGTTAAAACATTAGACCAAACTTCGAATTTTAAACCTACTACAGATGACTCCAGTGTTAGCCGCGATGAATCGTTCCATTCTGATGTATCATCTGTAATAGACCTGATGCCATCAACTGAAGAACATGAACACAAAAAACGCTCAGTGTATCTTTTGTTAGAGAAAATTCTCCGAATATCAACAAAGAAAAATTTGGATTGATTCAATGCTTCATCTGTTTTCTATGGATTCAGCTTGGCTGTATTGGAGTAAGAAAATATTATATTTGTGATTTTCGAAACAGAAATGACTTGTACGTAATCTTGAAAATATGGTGGTTTTATATTTAGAAATAACTACGTTTTAAAAGTCTAATCGCTTTCCAAAGGTTTAAACCACTTATTCAAGTGCGACGCGTTACTTTACATTCACTCACTCGCATAACATGGTACCGCTCTTCGTCAAGCATCGCTATGGTTTCCTTAAATGCTGTCATCAAAGTCTTACGTACATTAAATAGAGATGACCATGAGATGTATTCTTTAGTTTCTGGCTTTTTACCTCCTAAACCGGAACGATTGCACGGGAACAGAGTCACCCCAGGCTCGCAAAATCATTAATTCTGGAGAAAATGCTTATTTGTTAGTCATGATCTTGACAGTATTCTCTTATATGACAGTCTCCATGGGAACTAAATGTTTTTTTCACATAACTCCCTTTTTTTGAGAGTGACAAAAGTTTTTTTAACAGTTTTAAGGTACTTTGTTCTGAGTGAGTTCTCCGCTCACCACTTTTGTTACAAAATATTTTCTATGATTGTGCTGTATTTTTCCCCTGTGAAAAACTTAGTGGTTTTGATTGCTGTGTTGTATGACTTATTATGGTTTATAAATGTAAATGGGCAGAGTACAAAAAAAAATGAGCCTCTGTGATCTTAAGTGAAGGAAAAGTTGAAACTGATCAGGCAAGGGTGAAGAAAGAAGTGCATGAGCCTTCACGCCACTCCGTGTTCGTTCTCAATCCTTTTTTCCTCCTCGACATGAACATACATGTCTGAAAGAAAACTAAACTTCATTGGATGATTTTAGAAACAAACACTATCTCAATGAATGGTTCATTTAACTCCGAAATAATTTGATGACAGAGACGCCATCATTCGGTATTTACGAAATTGTGCAGTCTTTTACACTAGTCAATTTATTCGCAATTAAACTCTAAGAAAAAGATGAAAATCGAAAGATCGAAATTACGAGAGTAGAAATAAGTGATTAAAAGTGTCCACAAAATATTCATCAAAGTTTTCAGTATGAATTTTTCTTAGATTTTTTGAGAAAACCTTCCAAGAAGTTGACTAATTTCGGCGTTATTCTTTTGGGAATACTTTCAGACATCTAATCCCTAAATATCTATGTCAGCTCGGTGGCTTAGGGACAGCGTGACAGCCTCGTAAGTCCCAGGTTATGAGTTCAATTCCGGCTGGAGTTGATAGATTTTCTGAATGCGTAGGCACGCATGTCGTATGATTAAGCGGCATGTAAAAGATCAGTTGAGAATCAATTTGGCTCTGGTACTCTTGGCAACATTAAAGCAAGGCAATATTTAGCATCCGACGAGAGCTGGAATTGAATAAAATCAATCGTTAAAATTTGGTAGCGAGAGCCGCCACTAGATGGTGCGACCAATGAAATGGCTCTCTCACTTGGGGACTTTCTGTGTCTGCAAAGGCTCAGTAACCAAAATGCAGCCTGTTAAAAAAAACATATTTATTTTTTATTAATAAGATTGGAGAAAGAAGCTCATACGTATTTGCATATAACAGTTCAAGATTTTCTTAAATGGCATTTGATTTTGCAATTTACTGTGATCTTAAATCAAGTCGATGTTTAGTAAGTTAGCTAATAGTGCGGTCATTAAATACGTAAGCTCTGCATAAAGTTATCTTAAAAGTAGAGCTGCATGATTGAATATCTTCTCCCTAACGCAATCTCGTCTCCCTACCGTTCTATTAGTGTTTAAAGTTATCTTGTTTAAGTGTTGTTTGTGTCTGAGTTGAATACAGGGATAAATAAAATAATTGAAGTTCATCATGTCGCGTGATCATTTAGTTCCTCCCACACCTCTAGCCGGGTCACAAGGAAAAAGGTACGTAAATTCTTTATACAGTTAAGTTGTTGAAACACATCATCCTTCAAAATAAAACCCTTGTGTAACAGCACGATTTTGCCATCGCTTGTTGAAACATTTCTGGAATCCATTTTTAGCCATGTCCTTTAATTCAGCCTGCGATGCACTTTAACTTCCTCTGCAGATTGAAATCAACGACCCTGCAAGTGACGTGCAAGTTTATAGGGTAGACTCAGCACACATATACGCACCAAATAGACTACGATGATTCCAAAATTAAAAATATTTCTATTTTTATAACAAAAAAAACTTGAAATTCAAAACTTTTTCTTCAGAGGTCTACCAAAAATCCAATTTTTGATATTTTCAACTGAGTATAATCCATTCGGTGCATTTAAACTTATAGATTAAAACACTGTTAATTTTTTTTATTTCAAATAAGCCAATCAGCCGGAATCGTGGAGGAAGTGAGCGTCCATTTTTTCGAGGCGGGTGTGTTCAGAGCGCTATAACTCACATTCTATCAGCCATTTTTGGCTAAACATTTATATACATACTCTTAAAATACATATAAATATATGATAAAAAAACTTAAAGTTCTGTCTTTTTACTGGTAGTCAAAAAAATTCTCTTAAAATGCTTAGAAAACAGGCCGTCACATGGGTGAACCCCCTTAAGATAACTCTTCAAAAGTGTACCCAAGTAAGAATGAAAAAATTTACCGTAAAATCCGGCGTATAACGTGAACCTGTACTTTAAAGTTGTATTTTTTTAATTTTCAGGTATTCACTGTATAACGCACAACACACCCTTCTTTTTTACGAAGGAGTCTGAAATGTAAGTATACAATATTCTTATGTTTTGAAGTCATTTATTCAAGGTATTTTCCAAGACTTTTGAAAAAAACTGGTATATTTCTGGAACTATAACTCTTTTAGTTCAAAAGTCATGTCATTTCTTTCAAATAAAAAGTATTTCAGTATGCGTAGAAATGATTTTTTTAATATGCTCATTTCTTTTCTTATTTTTAAAGCTATAGTTTTTATACCCGGCGTATATAACGCGCACTCTTAATTTCGATCTTCTTTTGTGTCAAAAGTGCGCGTTATACACTAGATTTTACGGTAGTTATATTGTGTCCTGGTATAAACTTTTATTCAGCTAAAAAGGATTGAAATCAATAATGTGTACAAATCAAATTCGTACAGAAATATTTTTTTCTTAGCTAAAAAAATATGCTTTAATTAAAATTGAACTATATAGTGAAGAATTGTTTTTTTATGTCACTTTTTTCACTCTTCACAGTCGGTACTATTTCAAGCAAAGGAATTTAAGAAAACAGTTTCCTTGAGTCGCATAATTGCATTAAAAATAACCCTTCTTTTGTCCGTTACGTCTTAATATGCCCAATTTCATAACAATAAAGAATCCGATTCTTTAGGCTTCCTCAAACCTTGAAGTTAATCTGGATACAAGCAATTATTAAATTATCCAGCTTAAAAAAAAGCCTTAAGTCCAAACGTCAGTTATAAAAATTGATGATTCACTTCTGGTGTTTAAAAGGTCGTTGGATGATTTGGTGACCGTTGTAAAGTCCTTGCGTTCTTAAGGAGAACGACTTTTACCTCCTTCCTCAGATCATTAAAAATTCTAAATGGAGCTTTGGGTAAAGCAAACGGTTTTTGTAACGAACACATTTACCCTAGTCTTTGGATATTTAAAGGATATTTAGTAAATGACCATTTCCGAAACTAATTTTTTTAAAAAACCGTTTCGTAGAAAAAAAATGTTTTGAATGAATTCCTTGGATTGCTTTATATTTATAATTTAGAAAGAATGGAAAGCAGTTAAATGTTTTTGTGTGTGGATATCTCTATGCTTTTAATAAAAAGTATTTTTTTTAAATAGGAAATAGTTTTCATTTCATTAACGTAAATTTAACTTATAGCAATTGTATCCACCTGGCAATTACGTAAAATGTACGTTACTTTCTAAAAATAATTAAATGAACAGCTTTTTCAACGGAAGAAAACCAATTTATTCAATTTAAGCTACTGCAGTTCTATTAACAAGTTGAGAAAAATAATAATTACGTCGCTTTTGAGAAACTGCAAGTATAATTACAGTTTTCTATTTTAAGACATTCCTATAAAGAAAAAACTAATTTATAAACAAGTTCGTTAAAAGAACATTAAATTAACTACCACAAATTATAATTTAGTGCTAACCAAGTCATATGAATGGCAAAAGAGTTTATTCGCTGTCGAATTTTACAAGGGGAAAAAAACTTAATTAGTTTACACCAACAAAAGTAAAAAAAAATAATAATAATAAGTTCTGCACACAAAATTTTGCGATATTTATTCCCTCTTTTAAGCATCAAAAATTTCTGTCTTCTAATTTTAATAAACTATATAAAACTAAATAGTTTGAACGAGATCGAATTTGTTCGTATTGTTCTTCATACATATGGCAACCCACTAACTACCATTATGTTTTCTCTGCAAGGTTACTAAATTGGCGACCTTATCACAAAATGTTTGCCAAAGCCAGCGCAAGAATTTTAAGTGAAAAAATTCTTTTGGTCTAAAAATATACCAAAAATAAAGCCAAATATGGCGAAAGAACAAATATCTAGATAAATAATGTTTCACACAAAACTGTCTCACAGAATTCCTAATAATTTAATTCTATTACAATTCCTGTTGTGTGAATGATTTATTGAATTTTTCAGTAAATACAAATTACAATAATATAATCAATGGATTGATTAAAAAATTGCTTATTTTTTTGTACGAGTTTTACTTTAATTCGATACAAATTAGTAAAAAAAATGATCACTGCAAAACAATATTTTTGAAAGCTAAGTTCTTTATTGGTGAAAATGGACAGATACAATTTACTGGGAGCTAATCCAACTTAATTTAGAAAATAATTTTCGTACTTTGAAATTCTTTATTATTGATTGAAAATTTACAATTTCATAAAAACTTCGAGAGACCATGAAAAAAATCCCTCTATTTTCCCAATATACTTTTATAGTACATTCTGAACAGATTCTAAACATTGTTACCATAAGAAATTGGATAAATAATTCAAAAATAGACTTAGATTTACAGAAGTCGCCATTTTTTATTGTCGTCAAAACCTCGCTTCTTCATTTGGCTACTTTCTTGGCATGCTTAGAATAGAAAATCAGCCAAAATTCTTTCGTATTCAAATGAAAGCTATTAACATTTACATTTCATATTTATTATCACTTTTTACTTGAAAAACTCCCTTACAATTACATTAAAGTTCTGACAGACCTGTTCTAAATGTTAGCCTTTTTCAATATTAAGCATTTTTTTTTAAATTTTATTTATCAAATTAATAAACTTGATGTTTTTTTTTCTGAACTTTCAACATTATATTAGAAAATTTAAAAATTATTTCTTCCTTAGAGTAAAACGAATACACCGTAGTTATTTTAATCCAAGCCGCACCTTTTTCCATTACTATTGAAAATCGGGTGTGGTTTAGAATCGACGATGGAAAAATTCTTTGGATCGGGGAAATTTTATATGATGCCGACGGTTACAGCAATTTCAGGTTCAAGTGGTTATTTAAAACTGGTAAAATTAATTATTGACTTCTTATTCGTTCTCATTTTAATTATTTTTTTTTTTTAATTTCGTAAATATCGGATATCGATACAAAAAAATATTATGCTATTTTTTATTTTTTTTTTACAAAAGCATGTTGAAAATCTGGGGAGCGACTTAGATCCGAAAATATACAGTACATTGTTTCATACTTTCCCCAAAACAGTTATAAAACTCAACGGAACATAAATTTCATAAGAATTTTTTTTTATTTATTAGCCACCCAAAGGCTTGCTTAGCTATTCAAAATAATCATGCATGACCACTTTTTAAATTAAATTGTTACAAAACAGAAGTTAATGCTTCTATAAAAAAAATTTCCTCACGTTGACGTCAATATTCAATTGCAAACCTATAAAATCATACAATAACCAGGAATATGTATGATAACAAGAAAAAAAAATGATTCCTATACAATGGTGGGGAAAATACTCGAAGCACCAAAATATTTAAAGTAAATGCTTTATAAGCTGTAAACAAAGTAGGTTGAGGCCTGCTTTTAACAGGGTTGCAACCACTTTTAGCGGATATACAGTAATACCTCGATTTACGCTACATGGAGTTATGCGATTTACAAATCTCTCCAATTCGTCTTTTGTTTGGAAAAAAAATGGGGAAATTGATAATGTAATTGAAGAACTTTTCAATATTGCCTGGCACACATAAATTTAGAAGTGGGTAGTGATGACGTTCAAGAACTGCTGGATTCCCCCAATCAGGAGCTGACAATGGATCAGCTCATAGAAATGCATGAGCAAGACAGTGAAGAGCTTTTGGACCTAGTTCAACTAGAAGATAGAATAACGGTGTTGAGAGTTTGATCGAGTGAGTGAGAGAATATTAACGTCGCACTGATTAGCAACACGAGGGCTTCTGGCGACGGTCCGCGTAATTTTGAACCATGGTCAAGTGACGCGGACGACACCTGAGCTGACACCCTCCGAGAGTTTGATCGAAGGCATCAGTTTAATTGAAAGAGGATTGGAGAAATTATTGACTCCAATGATGAACGTATGTTTGCAACGTGTTTTTTAAGAGGAAAGTTTGGGGGGTGGGGGGACCTTTGAGACAGTAGACTACTTTGTTTGAATTTATGAAACCTTCTACATCAAAATAACTTCGGCTTGTGATTTTGTATTTGTGTTATCTAAGATTTTGTTAAACATTTTTTTTTCTAAATTATAATTTTCTTTAGTCTTTTGCCCCATATAAAAATAATTTATATGTATTTATATGCAAAATCATACCCCAAATTACGCGAATTCGACTAACGTGGTTATCACTCAGTCTCATAAATCGCGTAAGTTCGGGGTATTACTGTATATACATATCCATCTTTTTTTATATGAGCCTTTCCTTTGTAATTGGTCTAAGTCTATTGTTGACACACAAAAAAATTAGTTAATATAACATTGAATGCAATCTGCTGTGAGCTTTTTATCTATAAACAGTCCCCCCCCCCAATTCTTCAAAATTTTCATCATTTTGTCTATATAAATGAAATTACAAATATAATTACTTTGAAAGTGGCAAATATCTCCATACAATATAAAATGGATTTACACCTCTTTCAAAGAAAACGGTTCAAATAAAATATAGAAGAAAAGTAACTTCCACTCACATTCGTCATAAGATATCAAGAACTATTAGACGAACAGAAATTATATTTGGCAGGCATGTTGCTTTTGTTGAGTAGAGATCCGCTAAGAATGGATTTTTTGCGGCAATTGACTCCTGGGGGTTAAGAAGAGTTGCGGGGACGTTAGAAATAAAAAAATCCCGTTTTTGAACTATAAGACCTAAAGAGATAAAATTTGGCTGGCATATTTTTTTACTTAAGTAGGAATTCTCTAAGAACAATTATATAAATTTAAAATTTCGCAAAAAAAATTTTTAGTAGATGGGGTTTTGCGGAAATTGATTGAATAAGAATTGAAGATTAGTGAAGTGAGGATAGCTTGGATGTGAACTGAATTGATGAGAAGCAAGCAAGTCGACAGTAATACGTATACGTAAACAGTATACGCCGCGTGAAGTTGGAATATCGAAGAAGTGCTTAAGTCAACTATTAGTGTTCAAGGCTACGTCGAATAGTTTAAAGGATTGCAAGAGTTCAGGTACTGCAATCTTCAATTTTCACTTCACTAATCTTCGATTCTCACTTCACTAACTCTTAAACTCGCGAATACAGAATATATGTTTTAAATTTAATTTGCATAATCACGTTTTCCTGTCCTCGGTGAAAATTGGTTGAAAGAATGCTGGCCCTAAATGAATCCACAAGGAGTTAGTGAATAGCTGTCCATCCGGTATAGTGGTCAGTGAAGCTGACTGCGGTGCCGTAGGGACTGGGTTCGAATCCCGGAGAAGGCATGGATGTTTGTGTTGTAATCCTTTCTTCTGTCTGTGTTGTATGCCCCCGTGTTATACATTGCGTGGTGCACGGGGTTTATAAATGTTAAAAAAAAGGAGTTAGTGAAAGGACGCGTATAGATCCGTCACAAAATACATAATAGTTTGTCGGGACCGTTGTATTATTTCATGCTAACCAATATTTCATCTTAAGCATTTTCGCGTTAAACTTATTTTACTGTATTTCAGTTCTAGAAATTAAAGCTATCTCTTTTTTAAATCAAAAGAAGAGGGCTATGAGAGTTTTCCTTAATAATGTCGAAAGCTTAATGCTAACTTAGGTAACACAAAATAACATAAAAACAATATATAATAAGACAACATCGTAAAATACACAGCAAAGCTAACTAGGCAGCACAGCTGGGGAATGGGTGGCGTATATATTTATCAATGACTTTGTCTGGCTAAAATTGTTCCTAGCTAACTTTGCTCGGAATATTTATGTATTTATTCTCGCTCTGGAGACTGTCACTAAAAATGCCTTCTGAAGTACAAAAACAAGCCTGTCCGACTCATTACAGACCACCAAGATTATTTTATTCTCAGAAATCCGAGAAGCAAATTATCGTCAATTTTCCAATTCAGAATAACGGAAATGATGGAAACAAATTCTCCAGAACAATATTTGAGGGGAACAATGGCCATTTTCTTATTTTTTTTTCTTCGAAAACAGTGTTTTTCTCTTGACAAACACAAAGACATATTCCAAATAACCACGCCCCAAGCCGAGAAAGGATGTTTTTTGGATCATTTTTTTCGGTGGGATTTGTGTCACTGGGGAACATTTTTCTCTCGCGAACAGAAAATTCGAAGCAACTCGACTGGAAAGGAAAGAAAACATGGAACTTTTCTTTCGGTTGGCTTTACGTGTTAGGGAATTTGAATACATTTGATAAATGAACAGTGGCATGTGTGTGTGTGTGTGAACTGGAAATCACAAAATACTGGAGTTGGAAAGTGGAAGCTTTTTGAATCAAATGTGTCAGGAGTGGGATACTATTTTTCATAAAGCATATGTTTTTATTTGTGAAGTTGGCAACTTAAAGTGATATGTCCTTGCGTATTTCGTCGAGTACCTTAAGGGAACAAGGACATCATACACATTCAAAAAATCGATTTTTCAATTTTAGTATTAAAAAATAGTGCGTATTTTTCTGAATCTAAAATGTATAACACTTATATGTCCGTTGATAAAATAACCTTAAAATATGAAAGAAGTAATTGACAAAAATGTAAACAAACGCTTACAAATATGTTTAAATTTTTCACTTTTTCTTTAAAGAATAGTTTTTTTCTTTAAGGTACACTTTTTAAAAAAAATCTATTGCACTTGATGGTTCCAAATTTCTTATACTTCTTTACATGATACTTGTGTGCATACAGTTGTCGTGACATATTATCTCCCCTACGACTATCATCTCCCCGTCTATCGTTAACTGTTTCTGGACGTGTAGTTGGATTAGAGAATTCAAGAGACATATTTACAAATCATTATATTTATTGATACCTATTAATCAAGGAAAGTTACAAACACACGATTAAAATTTAAGAACAATAAAACACAGTGGAGTATGAGAAGGGGTTACTACTAGTGGAACTACGGAATCGGAACTGAATCCACGAAAGATCAGCACGTACAAAATTACAGCTAATACACGCACACGTATTCACAAATTTCTAAATCACTAACCTTGTTCTTGTAACTTCGGCAGGTCCGTCGTGGGATGAATGTATAACTGGCTGGATTGGATAATGGCTAAGGATCCACACTTGACTTTCCAATTTCAATCTTCAGCTCAGCTCGTCACGTAACTAATCACTAATACTGTCAACAACTGCGTGTTGATTTACCGATGCTTCAATTCATTTTACTTCAAAAATCTAACTCTTCACTTTACTACTCTCTCTTTCACCCACTCGCGAAACCCGAACTTATATAATATTTCTCATTTGCATAAATCACGCTTTGGCTCCCGGTGGAGATTGGTTGAAATAAATAAAACTTTAAAGAATTATTGAGGAGGTTAGTGAAACCGTACAGATCCGTCACACAGTGAACCTATTTTTTTTTCTTCATCTAAGTAGTACTTAGTTTTTTCAAAAGGTAGCTATGTATAAAAAAGAGGAAAAAATAAAATTTTTCAAAATTCAAAGTGTTTTAAGGAAATTATATTAATATTTTACTAAAAAAATAAGTTCACTATACTTTGTATATTGCTTTATGCGCAGGGCAAAAACAATATTTTACATACAAAGAGATAGTTTTTTAAAAAATGGTACCTAAACATAAGCATGTATTATATGAGATATCAAAAACTATGCCGAATTAAACAGGAAAAAAAAATTTAACAAAAAAATTATTTTTGTATTTCGACAGAATGATTAAAATATCTTTATTAAAATCACGAAAAATTTAAGCTCTATTAGAAATTTTTAAAGATATATGTCCCATAAACAAAGAGTCTTATTTTTGGCATTTTACTCTTTCGAGCATATCCTGGTTCTCTGAAGAGATATCCTTATTATTAGCACGCTTTTATAAGTTTCACTTGCATGTAACGGAATCTTGGAACTCGATTTTCACCCACTTAAAAAGGTCAGATTAATTCGAAATTTTGCACACTTGTCAAATACCGATGACAATACAATAATTTCATAATTTTGTTCCATTGTCTTTATCAGGATCGTCAGGAATAACGAGAATCAGATTTGGCGACAATTCCATATACCACTTCCAGATTTGGCGACTAATTCCATATACCATTTTTAGATTTGGCGACTAATTTAATATACCATTTCCAGCTTTGGTGACTGATTTCAGATTTAGCAACTAATTTCATATACCATTTTCAGCTTTGGTGACTAATTTCAGATTTAGTGACTTTAGGGTGTAACCCTAAAAGCGAGTGTTTTGAATTTAAAGCTAATTATATGCAAGAATAAAATACACTTCGTTAATAGAAATAAAACAAACAAAAAAGTGTTCTGTAAGTGAGAAAGTGGAGGGTGGGTGTGTTAGCAACTTCTAGCCATAATATAAACATTTTTCTGAAAATGAAAATAAAAAAAAGCTCGTGATGTGAAAAAAATTTATGTTCTAATTGCTAAATATTTTTTATTTTTATAAAGCAATAAGTTTAGAAGTGATGATACGAATTAACATTATAGCAATACGTTTAAAAGTGATAATACGAATGACACTTAATATTACCATGTTTTTATTAACTCGCTTTCTTTAATGTCTGTCAGAGTGGAATTTTGTAATTGTTTAAACTGTGTGACTTTCCGATAAATTGCAAATTTGAAATTTGTACCATAGCTCAGAAGTAAATGATAATGCAAAAAAATTTTGGGGGGAAAAGGAAAAAAAATGAAAAGAAAGAATTTTAAACTTTTTAGTCCGTTATAAAAACATGGTACATTAATTTTTTTTTTTTTTAACTTTTTCTACTTAACACACTTTTAATTGTTTGACCTGTACAATAGAGGCGGAATTTAATATAACGATTCGGGACTCATCCAAGGCCCAGTAAACGGAGAGAACAAATACACTTCAGACCCTTTCATTAATATCCATTGAAGAGCAAGACTATTTCCAGCTGCCACGTAATTCCGGCTCCAAATATCGAACCCAAGGATAGATTCAGCAATGAATAAATGATAGTTTAACAAGATATCAATCATTGGCATGGCCAAGTAATTTTAGCGCGTTTTTCACATGTTGTATTTTACAATAATGCAACTAATGAGCTTTTTACTAACAGAAAGTAATATACTACACTTAAAAAAGAAATTTAAAAAAATTTAAAATTATTAAATTTAAATATGATACGACCAAATGCCGAAAACCCGAGGTCAATTGGTTGATTATTGGCTGAGAAAAAGGTACGACAAAATATGGAACGAAGACGAAGATGAGGAGGAAGACGAAGACGAAATTTGCGTCCTAATAGCACTTTTTTTACACTACGTGAAAAACGCGCTAAAAAACTAAAAAACATGCTTTTATTGTAGATCGAGCTAAAAAATTAAAAATAAATTATAGTTTTAAAAAAACTGAAAAACACGCTTTTATACTGAATCCAACTAAAAAGTAAAAAAATGATTCTAAAAAAAAGAAGAAAATGATGCCATATTTACTAATAATGCCCTGTTTCTTGGTCCACCAAGTTTAAAATTTTCTATTACACTATCTTGTACTTATTTGTTCTTTTGCTGAACTAACCATGTTAAATAACTATTAAGAACGTAAATATAACACAAATAAACTTTAAAATACAGTGGTGTCAATGAAATTTACCATGCTATGCGTAGACAAATTTCACATCACTAGCAATTGTGGTCCACGCCGGAACTAAGGCAAGAATATAACAAAAGAGGGCGCTCCCCGCCTCGCTAAACACTCGCGTTTGATAGTAATACTTTATAAAGAACTCTGTTATTTTGAACTAAAATGCAAACCGTTTTGATCGGTGGCTGGCCCAAAATATTGTGTCGCTTGCCAACATTGGCACGCGTGCCATTGGTTCGCCATCCCTGATATAGGTGAATGTCGAAGGAGATTTAATGTATTGGCCAGCCTGCCTTTCTCAGTAGAGTCAACATGCCCCTCGTATGATACTCTGACTGCTAAAACTGTCACCGTTGGCGAGGATCTGACATTCTCGCCAATTTTACACATGCCATCTGAGACAATAAAAAAATTCCATAGTAATTTCCAGGCAGAAATAATGGCCCGGATATTGCCCATTCTGCACGTTCCTTCCCTCAGATCCTATTAACGTGTTTCTGTCGAAGGTCTGCGTATTTAACATCATTTACATTGCTCGATGAGGATTCAATCGCGATCTCATCTATCCTAAAACTCTCATACTTTTTTTTTATGGAGCCTTTTCATTTTCCCATAGAGTATATCAAACATTGAATCAAATTAGTAAATTTTGCAAATATCGCAAGACGGCGATCTTTTGGCGATGGCACACAAAATATGCCCAAATAAAAGCTATTTACTGTTATTTGTAGCTAATTTAATTGAACCTCGCAGAGGAAAAACTGGAAGTAATTACAGTTAGCCATATTTTATCTGGGATTGTTAGCAATATTTTGTTTATTTACTGATTGCGCCAGCCTAACCACGTAGCACGAGAAATTTGTTTACAATTTAAAGAACGAACTTCAAATTAAAGAAGCAAATAAATTTCTTAACTAGAGTTTTGTTTTAAATGGCCTTGAAGCTTAATTTCAAATTAAATAGGATAATGAAATCTGCATTTGAAGCCTCAAGAAAATAATAAGGGGAAAGCTGAAATTATACAATGGTGGTTGAAACAACAGGATTATACAGTAATTTTGAACTAAATATGCAATTATGTTTACAATTCATTTCTCTCACTTTAATGATGTTGAGTGCATTCGAATGTATTTCTTCTTATCCCTCTTGTTCAGTTTATGGTCAAATAATTATTTTTCACTTTCCCTGCAATGTTTGAAAATATTAATTTAAATTTTTACATCAAAATAATTCTCAGGCGAAAGAATGTCAAATTTGACTCATGGAAAACATCGTACGTCGCAATCGTATTCGCAAATTGAACAGGTATTTAAAAACAAAAATTTGTTTTTGAGGACGTATATTTACATTTTTGCTGAATGGTTTTGAATAAACATTTTTGATGCTGCGCAAAAAAAGGAATTTTGACTCTTAGTAAAAGTAAAATGGAATGATCGATTTTGCAAAATATAAAAATTTGTTTTTGTGTCTTTTTATTTATGGCATATATGTGTCATTACACAGGATTGATTTTTTTATAATAAATATAGTTATGTAGGAAATATTTTTCAAATATGAAAAGAAAACAGAAAGATATTTGAATAAAAAATTATAATTTTTTTAACTTCCGATAAATTTTACTCTGATCTGTATTCGTTAGATAAATAGGTTTCCACCTCTTATTTACCAAAAAATCATTACTTTATACAGTGGGTAAAAATAGTATATATATATATATTTGCACACCTACATTTTTGTTTGCAATTCATAAAAAGAAGCATTAAGAAATAAAAAAACTGGTATTGCCAAATCAGAATAAGTTTAATCATCCAAAACAAACAGAAAAATTACAATAATATAAATAACAATGCATTTTGTAAGAAAATTAAAATATCTCGTGTCAAAAAAGTATTTGCACACCTGCATGAATACAAAAGAAATAAAATATTTAAGCAAATTTCAAATAGCTAATATTTAGTATGCATTCCTTTAGCATCTATTACTGCTTGTAATCTTGCTGGAATTGATTTAATTAAATTTTCTGTAACAATAGGGTCAGTATTTGACCACTCTTCAATAAGGGAATGTTTAAGGGCAGATTTGCTTGAAATATTCCTTTTTCTTATTTTTAAATCCACAGAAATCCACAAATTTTCCAAAGGATTTAAGTCTGGTGATTGTGGTGGAGTGGCAAGTTTTCTGGGTACATGATAAAGCAACCACATACGTGTTATACCGGCAGTGTGCTTGGGATCATTGTCTTGCTGAAAATAGTACGAATTACTGATACCCAATTTTATTGCACTTTGTGGCAAGTTATCTCGCAACACATCAATATAGGTTCGAGCTGTCATATTCCCATCAATGAAACACAAATTACCAACTCCTTTGCTAGCCATGCACCCCCAAATCATAACAGAACCTCCTCCATGTTTAACTGTAGGTAACATATTTTTGGTATGAAAAGCAGTACAAGGTTTTCTCCAAACTAATTTCCTGACATCTGATTTAAAGATATTGAACTTACTCTCGTCGGAGAATATGACATTTTTCCAGAAACCAATTGGCTTATTAATATATTCCTTAGCGAATTCAAGTCTCTTCAGTCTATTTCGTTCAGTCATGAGAGGTTTTTTCCTAGGAGATCTCCCATAAATTTGTGCATCATGCAGGACATTTCGAACACTTTGGGCACAGATTTAAGCTCCAGATGTTGAAGCGACATCATTGGCTAATGTAACTGCACTAACAAATAGATTTTTCGATGCTTCTCTTATGATTTTTCCCTTAATTCGCAGTGAAAGTTTTTTTGGGCATCCAGAGCGCAAGTTATTTGATATAGATCCTCTTTCTTTATGACGTTTAATAACATACCGAACAGTAGAGAAGCAAACATTTACTTTTTTACCTATTTCTCGATAACTTAGGTCATTTTCACGTAGAGAAACAATTTTTTTCTCGCAACGAAATCGGCAATTCAGATTTCTTAGGTGCCATAACAATTTGAAATCGACAATCAACTGATAAAGTTTCGACAATACCTCCTTTTATAGTAGTCTTACGTATGTTATTTACTGCGGGATGACTGTCAAATAATTAGCAAAAAAATGCAAATTTGCTAAAGTTGAGTTGAGTGTGCAAATACTTTTTTGACATAAGATATTTTAATATTGTTGCAAAAAATGTTTTTTATTAATATTATTGTATTTTTTGTAATTAATTTAAATGAATAGGCTTATTTTATTTTTAAAATGCCAATTTTTGTATTTCTTAATGCATTTTCTTATAAATTGTGAACAAAAATGTGTGTGTGCAAATACTTTTTGTACCCACTGTATATTAGGACTAAAATTTACTAACAGTATTTAGGCTTATTATTTACTTGAATCCATCCACATTTTGAATGCAGGTGAGAACTTATATAAATGTTTATTTAATTTTCCATATTAAATTCCTTACAAACATTAAATGAGCAATTTAAAAAATTTAATAGCAAAACAGTTGTTTCAAAATATTGTCATGAAGATTGAAATAACCCCACGGTTAGACTTAACTCGTATTTATTAGAACACAGAATTCCCTTCAACTGGAGGGATTCAGCTTTTATAACGTTAGAAGAATATTCGAGGAAAAACTGGGCTTGCTCACTCACGTGCTGGCGCCCACTGCATCTAATTAACATACGTACGAGACATATCTGAATACAGTAGACCGTCGTTTATTCCAATCAATTGTTACCGGACACTTTTCGGGTACACAATTGTTCGAATAACCGAAAACCGAATGCGATACATGCAGTATATGAAACCGGATACTATACAAATATTGAAAATATCCATATGCGGGAAATGTGCTTGAAGAAAAAGCAAAATAGGTGCAAAAATTTGCAATTTTACCTTTATTGTAGAAAAGAATCACTTATATTTTCACTGTGCCATCGTACACCTTCGTTTTTTCGTTGTAATGTCTCTGATTCTCTTGAGCAGCAGAAGTTGAGTAGGACAGCACTCTGATTGTTGTTCGTACCACTTCATAGCTGTCTCTAACGCAAAAAACGAGTCAGCATTTGATGGATCCTTGCTACTTTCGTTGTTGCCCTCGTCTTCATCCGTTTCATCGTCGACAGGGTCGGATTTTTCTTGCACGGAAGTCACAATCTCGTCATCATTTAGCATTTGAAATCTAGTCTTCTGCATCGCATGCCATGCAGGTTTCTACATCTTCATTCGCATTCTTGAAATCCTGGAATCGATTGGACAAAGTCGGTAATCTCCTTCTTGTGGTCGTCATTGAAGTCTTTTTCGACTTCTAAATCTGGCCAAAACGTATCCGGACTTTGGTCCGGATATTTGACACTCCGTATAATAAACGTTCGGATGAACGACGTTCTACTGTACTAAAAAAAGCACTAGAATCAGCCAGATTCCAGAAAAATAATAAACAATACTTTAAAATTAAAACTCCAGCCTTTGGATTGAAACGCACTGGCTCGGATTCGAATCAGCGATCGACGGGTCTTCAGTCCAGTGCTCTAACGACCAAGCTACAGTGAATGATTGCACTTCTTCCTTTATACGGCAATATTGATTTAAAATAAAAAGTTCCCATGTTAATGTACTTTATAATAATGAGAAAGTGTGTTACACACACACACACACAGCATTTGTTTAAGCGTTTAAAAATATTATGCCTGACATTTGAAACTCGTAGTTTCTATATTGTAATTCTATACACATGCAAATTCTATTTCAGCTTTTAAATTTAAATTTTGAAAATGAACAAGAGATCTTATTTTGACAGTTTAAGAACTCCTGCGAAAGATAACACGAAATATGTTTAACAAATATAACTAAGTAATAAATCGTTATTAACACGCTTTTATAAGTTTCACTTGTATGTAACGGAAACTTTAAACTCGATTTTTACCCACTTTAAAAGGTCAGATTAATTCGAAATTTCGCACACTTGTCAAGGACCGATGACAGTACAATAATTTCATAATTTTGCTCTATTTTTCTGATCAGCACATCAGGAAAAACGATTTTCAGATTCGGCGACTAATTCATTATACCGTTTCCAGGTTTGGGGACTAATTCATTATACAGTTTCCAGATTTGGTGACTAATTCCATATATCATTTCATGATTTGGCGATTAATTCCATATACCATTTGCAGATTTGGCGATTAAAAGATAAAATACAACCCTATAAAATCAAAAACGTTTGCGTCAGCAATTCTTACCATAATATAAACAATTGTCTAGTTTTTATAAAAATGGAAATAAATAAATTATATATTTTTTAAAAAAAACTAAAAAACACACGCTTTTATAGTGAATCGAACTAAAAAGTAAAAAAATAATTCTTAATATAAGAATAAAATGATTAACGAGAAAATTAATGTCATTGTGGTAAAAGTGTGGGGTACTTTGTATTACATTTTTACACTAACTCAGCATTTCGGAATAGAAGTAAGAAATTAGAACACCTCAAGTTTTTTCACTATGAAAGTCACGAGAAGTTCGATTCACTATAAAAGCGTGTTTTTTAGTTTTTTTTTAAAAACTATATAACACTGTTTTTTTTAAACCTTATCGAAAGTACTTAAAGCGAAATATCGGTTAACACGAAATAATACAACGACCACGACAAAATATTATGCATTTTCATGCATATTTCTCTTAAAACGAAATGAAAATCGCTTAACACGAAAATATTTTTTTTCTGGGAATGGAAAAAATAAGGAAAACACCAGCCAGATTGAACTGTCCTATTGTATTATCGGAAGAATTAATTGCAATAGGTGATGATCATGTGTGTACAGTTCCAATTATGCCAGACAAAGATATTTAGGAGTTTGTTAAAAGCTCAAAAAATATTAATGATGCATATTTTGACGATGAAATGAAATGAATCATGCAGCTCCTGTTCCCATGTTATCCGGGCCGCGGTGGCCGAGTGGTCTAGGCATCGATCATGGCTAGCGTGTCATGAATTCGATCCTAGTACCACTAAAGATCCGACGTGTAGGGGAGCGATGCACATTAAATTTGTCGAGAGCTCAAACGTCCTTCCGTTAGTGTGGTGTGGTAGTTAGGAGAGGGGGGTGCCAGCTCAGGTGTCGTCCGCGTCACTTGACATGGTTCAAAATTACGCGGTCCGTCGCCAAAAGCCCTCGTGTTGCTAATGAGTGCGACGTTAATATCCTCTCACTCACCCATGTTATCCGAATTGAAGGACGTCATGGAGAGTATGTGCAGTTATTTAGACGTACTTTACAATGGTGGAATGAATAACCAATGGACGATATCGATGAATTTTTTGACAATATGATGCTAAAAAAAACAATCCAAAGAAAAATATCAGATTTTTTCCCCCCAAGAATCAATAAATGTTTTGTTTTTCATAAAATTTGAAAATTTTGTATTAAATTTCTTTAAATTCTTGGGATCATTTGTTTCATTGATTTTTATTAAAAATATGCATATATACATTTTATAATTTGAGTATCACAATTTGACGAGTGTAAAGGATTCCTTGTTTAGATCATTATTTATGATGGTTGATGTTTTATTTGGTGGGATTGATGAGGCAGGCCTGTGATTATTTAAATCTGTTTTATTCCACATCTTGAAACACATAAGCATACTAAACATAAAGCAGAGAATTGACTTCACAATACAGAACAAAGAAAACAAATACGCAGTGAACTGCAGCTGTCTATATGTTGAAGGCAGACAAATAACAGAAAAGGGGGAATTTCCAAAGATCCCGCTATTTATACGAAGCTGAAATCACATGATCAGTGTAGGTGGATAGATATAGTCAATTCAGAAGGTTGCCGTTAGACGGCTAGCACGTTTATTATTAAAACGTGGGTCCTAAAGGCATGAACCAAGGTAATTAAAAAGTTATAAAAGATAAAATTATTGGTGATTATCACATATATATCTATGTAAGTGCAATAAACTCTAATAAATTTAATTTTGTTGATATATGAGTTTTTTTTTTTTGCAATATCCTTTAACACTAAAAAATATTTCAGTTCCTTCAGTTTCGTGTTAAGCGATTTTCCTTGTATCTACAAACCTTAAACTTCATGGGAACTTTTCAATCTGTCAAGGAAAAATCTTTCAGTTTTATTGCCATTTCGTCTTTTTGATCCACGCCAAGTAGCGGGAAAAACTTCACAGTTTTTGCAAAAAAGTGGAGGGGGCTCTTCAAAAGCAAAAAAAAAAATCGTTTGCTTCCTCTCTTCACCGAGGTCTCTTCAAACGATTACCGGGTCCACTTGTGACATCTCGGGCGAGAGTGAAAACTTGCCATCAACCAATGGGAAGTTCTAAACCCTGTGATAAATCACAGCGACAGTTGCAGTGAAAGTATTGTTGAAAACAGAAGTGTGAAAGTAGAGTCTTCCCGTTGAGAAGTGCTCTGTTTGTGGCTGGGAAGCGAACAGAGAGAAAGAATGGATTGAATGAATAGAGAGAGGGGAAAAAATGAAATGATTTTTTGTTTAAAAAAGGGAAAAGAAGGGATATGACAGAGTTACAAAAAATGATAAACGGGGCTTTAAAATGGGAAGATGGAAGGTTAGAGTACTATGAAGATTAGATCTGTAAATGGTCATGACGCATGCAAGGGGGTGGAGGTTTTAAAGATAGAAATACATTTTTTTAAAAAAAAATGCAGTAAAGTCTTTTAGACACGCTAGAGCTTACATTAGTCACGTGATAATAATAGTATGCATTTCACTTAGATTCGTTTTTATTATATAACTATTTTTCTCATTAAACGGCTGCATTAGAATAAAAATAATGCTTGTATAAAATACTAGCTGTTACCCGCCGCTTCGCTGGGTATTTCATGATGTTTTATAAATTTTTACTGCTTATAAATATGTATAAATTATTGATATCTAAGTCCTAGCATTAAGAATTCGATTGTATTGAAAAATATACTTAGACCTGTAACTGTCACGATAAATAAAAAGGGCAGAACTCATCTAATTTGTATTTTCTAAAATCTCTAAAATTGAAGTATAGAATGATGTTTGCTCTTTCGTAACCCAAAAACCAAGTGGATTCCCGCAAAATCAATTTTCGCGGTGGATCTCTACTCCGTAAATTGAACATGCAAGCCAAATTTCAAGTCTAAATCAAACAAAAAAAAACAAAAGTTTTACTATCAATATCCCGTAATCCCGTGTTGAGAGCCGTTTTCCAAAATAACCTCTCTTAGCGGATTTCAATTCAACAAAAGAAAAATGCAAACCAAATTTCATTATTATAGTCCTTGTAGCTCGAAAAAAGGATTTTTTTTGTGTCAATACGTCCCAGTAACCTCTGCACCCCTCCGCAAAACTTGATTTATTTAAAATACATTCTTAGTGCATCCCTATTCAACAAAAGAAACATGTTTTAAAAAATTCAAGTATATGGGTCTAACAATTAAAAACAGGAATATTTTTCTGTAACTCCTCTTGACCCTTCGCAACCATCCTTAGGGGTCAATTTTCGTTTTACTCTTTGTTAGAGGAATTATATCCATGAAAGGAACATGCCTACCAATTTTCAAGCAGGATGATCAAATAGTTTAAAAATGGAAATATTTATCGATTACGCCTCTTAATCTCCCGAAATTAAACTTAGTAGTTGATATTCGCAAAACCCATTTTGTAGCGGTTCTCTACGAAAGGAATCTGCTTATCAAATTTCAAGACTGTACGTCTAATAGTTTAAAAATGGGGATAATTATCTATAACGCCACTTGAGCCCCCGCAACGCCACTTCGGTGTCTGTTTTCACAAAACCCATTTTGTAGGGGAATTGCACTCTATGAAAGGAATCTGGTTAGCAAATTTGTGCGTCCAATAAATTAAAAATGCAAAAATATTTATCAATAACGCCCCTTGAACCCCCGCAACGCCACCTAGGGGTCTATTTTCACAAAACACATTTTGTAGTGTATCTCTATCCTATGAGAGGAATCTGCTCACCAAATTTCAAGACTGTGCGTCTAATAGTTTAAAAATAGAAATAATTACTTATATCTGCCCTTAACCCCCGCAACACCCTTGGGGGTCAATTTCCCCCAAACCCGTTTTGTAACGGATATGTACTCCATGAAAGAAACATTCCTACCAATTTTCAAGCAGGTAGGTCAAGTAGTTTAAAAACGAAAATATTTATCTATTACTCCACTTAATCCCCCGCAACGCCACTTAGAATTCTGTTTTCACAATACCTTCTTATAGCTGATCTCTACTCTATGAAAGAAATCTATTTATCAAATATAAAGACTGTGCGTCTAATAGTTTAAAAATGGAAATAATTATATATATACCCCTTAAGTCCGCAACGCCACTTGGGGCAATTTTCACGAAACCTATTTTGTAGCGTATCTCTACCCTATGAGAGGAATCTGCTTACTAAGTTTCAAGACTGTACGTCTAATAGTTAAAAAATCGGAATTTATAACGCCCCTTAAACCCCCACCCCCGCAACACCCCTTGGGGTCAATTTTTTAAAAACCCATTTTGTAGCTAATATTTACTCCATGAAAGAAACTTACCTACCAATTTTCAAGCAAGTAGGTGAAGTAGTTTAAAAACGGATATATTTATCTATTTCGCCCCTTAATCCCCGCAACGCCACTTAGAAGTCTGTTTTCACAAAACCCGTTTTGTAACTGATCATTATTCTACGAAAGGAATCTATTTATCAAATTTAAAGACAGTGCGTCAAATAGTTTAGAAATGAAAATAATTATCTATAACGCCCCTAAGCCCCTGCAACGCCACTTGGGACGATTTTCACCAAACTCATTTTGCAGCGGATCTCTACTGTATGAAAGGAATCTGCTAACCCAATTTCAAAATTGTACATTGAGTAGTTTAAACATGGAAACAATTATTTATAACGTCCCTTAACTCCGTAACGCCCTTGCGTTTCGTATTTCGGAAAATGCGTTCTTAGCTGATGTCTACTCTATGAAAGAACATGTCTACCAAATTTCAAGTATGTAGGTTGAATAGTTCCAGAGATATCGTGATTAGTCAGTCAGTCAGTCAATCAGTCAGTCAGTCAGTGAGTGAGTCGCTTTTCTCCTTTATATATATAGATAATTTAATTTTTTTATGTGAATTTTATTGCATCGAACATTCGAAACCCTTTTTTATACATAAATAAATATCTAATATCTTTCCTTTCCTTGACTCCTAACACGGTGTCGTGATGATTCCAGAATATATCTTTTTGTTTTATTTATTTAAATTAACTTGTTCTGTGTTTAAGTAAATCGTTACATTATTGACTATTTACTAAAAGAATTTCTGTGGAAGGGGAAACAATGAATAAAATATATTTTTTTTAAGTACGATACTGATTTTTTTTAATTCTGCTAAAATTGCCTTTGATAAATAATTTACTATTCAATTAAGTTTAATTTTTAAAAACATGTTCATTTCTTTCGGAAGAACGCTCTGAGTGCACTCTATACTGTGATTTTGGAAAAGCGTATACATGAATAATATTTTAGATTTAGTGTCTTTTGAATTATAATTTGCATAGAAAATTGTTTTTAGAATATTATTACAAGAAAAAATTATTTAAATGCAATTTTTTTGGCAAAAAATGGCGAAAAAAATGTTATTTAAAACATTTTCCTTTTAATGAAAAATGCTTCTATAATAATATTTTGCCTATATATAGCTAACACAAAACTTTGAAAAATTAACCTTATTTTTAAAGTTATTAAAGTTAACGGGTGTTTATTTGTTAAAATTTATCTACTCAGATATAATAAAATATGAATAAATTCATTTCTAAATTATATGTTCAAAAACTTAGTTCAACACCGCCATCGAAATCTTAGCATCAATAGCAAAATATTAGTTTTCGAGATTCTTTTTCATAAAGGAGAATGTTTTGAAATTATGTAATTCTTTCATATTTTTGTTTAAAAAAACTACATTTAAATAATATTCTTTAAGCAGTTTTTTTTTTTTTTTTTTTTTTTGTATATTCTGATTCAACTTAAGCTAAATATTAAAAAAAAAATGATCCATTAAAGCGTGTTTTCAAAATCATGGATCGAACGTAGCCAGGTACCTCAATTCATTTTTGCATATTACTAAACAAAGAACAACTTAACTCTTCAAGTTATATTTATCTCAAATTATTTGTTTTTTGTTAGAATCTGGATAGTTGAAGAGTTTTCAACTAGTAAAAAATTGACTCAAAGATAATTACGTTGCAACGTTTGGGAAAATTGATGGGTAGCGTGAAACTAAATAATTGATTTATTTCGTTCACAGCTATTAATTACAGTCTATACAGTTGGTTACAAGCTATTCAAATTATTGACTATTGTGATGTCTGAGCTTTAAAAATACTTCATTACTGGTAGTGTGGGCGAACATACACAGTTAGTAGCCAAATGCTTTTATTTTAGATTTTTATTCTATCTCATCAACCTTTCGCTGGATAAAGTTCAAAACCGGAACAATGTTCGTAGATCTTCATACGATTGTCTCCAGGGGCGGTTGTTCCCGCACCCTTTCGCTGTATCGTCCTAGATCACTCCTCGTGCGGTTGCACCGCCGACTCAGTCATTTCGTCTTTAAGAGGTATCGCAATTCTTTCTCTTGTGATCCTTGAGGAGCGGCTGCCCACAACCTCTATCATGTGTCTTCAAAGATGAAAAAAGAACTCTGATCTCAAGATGATGAAGAAGATTGAAGAAGTAATCGTCGAATTTCGAGCCAACTCCTTAAAATCCCTGGGCGGCCATTTTCCCGACCCAAATCATCTTTGACTGACAAACGTAGCGGATCTGCACATGGCGCTCCTCGTCTTTGTCCATGCTCTATAGATTATTTGAGATGATAAGCCGGTGCGACTAAGATCAAGTCCGTCGCCGTACTTATTGCACTATATGGAGAGTCTATCAATCGTCCTGTCACTTAAGCACTTGTACCCTCCAGGATATGCCTTTATCACAACAGATCAACGTTCTTTTTTATTCAAATAATCCGTGGTCCACATGCGTGAAGGAATAGAAACTGTTCTCATGAGTATCATTTCTACAGAACGTTGAAACTAAAATCGTCTGGTTATCGGGGAAGGAGAAGGTGTGGCAACATGAAGACGTTTTCAGAATCGGCTGAATATATGTTTTGCCCCAGGCCTGAGGGAAGAATACAGTGTCTTATCTGAATATTCTGCTCACCCTCGTATTTCAAACTTGACAAGTATTGTCGGGAAATGTTCGACTAATGCACAGATGCTACACTGTGTGCATTATACAGAATACGTTATTAGTGAAGAAGGAGACAAACACCACCGTTCTTTCCAGTGTTTTAAAAAAGACTGTTCTTCCACTCTGTTGGAGTGGGGGTGGTCACCTCTTACATCTCAAATTATACTCGGGGTTCCTGCTCGTATGTGGAGTGATGTTTTCTCACGGCCATCGGTTGTCGGGGTGATATCAAATAAAAAACCCACAACATTTTTAGAGTGCACGTGTGTATATGAACGGTGTGACGCTATCTTCATAAAGAAGTCGATTTTGCACCTGCGTGGCCCGAAAACGTTACAACGTGTGTAAATGAGAATTTGTAAGAGAGAAAATCCGTAGGTATAAGTGCACGGAATGAGTGCAAGAGTGTAATAATATTAGTGAAATTTAATTTATATTTCAATCATATCGCCTTTTCTTTTCATGGAAAGTAATTGAATAAAAAAGGTACAGCAAAAGAGGAAA
>BMAO01011385.1:0-25741 GCA_019973975.1 Trichonephila clavata | reverse complement strand
GCAAAAATACACAAGTACCCTCCGAGTTCCTGTGTGTTGAACGTGCTGAATTGGCAAACAGGTGCTTTGTTTCATATAATGTCACCAATTGGTTGTGATAATACGTAAGTACCAAGATTTATGTTTTTTCACTTGTGTACAACATACCTGCATACAGGAGTTTTTGTACCCAAGCTGTATTAATTTTTGGTACTTTCATAATATTGCAACCATATTGAATAAATTATATGTAATACAACACATGGTAGTCAATCTGGCGCATACGACACATGCAAAATCAGGGTCACCAACTTGGCACGTTATCTTGAACATTGGCATTGTTGTGGTAATATGTATCGTAAAATCTGGTTGGTGTATGGCGCACACTTTTAACACAAAAAAATAAGATTGAATTTTATCCGTGCACGTTATATACCAGGTATAAAAATAAGAGCTTTAAAAAATGTGAGCACAGGAAAAAAAATTAGATTTCTACATAGATCAAAATAATGGTTATTTAAAAGAAATGGCATTCCTTATGAACTTAAAGGGTTGCACTTCTAGATGTATACTATTTTTTACTAAAGCTTAGAATAAATGACTTTCAAACTTTAAGAGCATGACTCGCATACATCTCAGGTTTCTTCATGAAAATTGGGGTGCACATTTTCAGCAAATAAACATAAAAATTAAAAATTGCTACTTGAAAGTATAAGTGCATGTAATACGATGGTATACATGATATATCAGATTTTACGGTAAGAATATAATTTTTCTCTACCTTTCTTTAATGAGAAAAAGTATAAAATATATTTTATATTGGGTTAAATACAAAGAATCTGATATATATACTTCATTTATTTTCATCCAAATAAACAAAACACTATAGTCACAATAAAGGTATTCTTGAAATAGCCATTTTAAAGTTCAATATGAAAATAAAACTAAAATTATTCCAGTGTTGCAAAGGAATACTTAAATTATTATTTGCCTATAAGCAAGTGCCCAAAAAATCAACTATGTGACTTATTATGAATCAAGTAAATTTCATTAAGATATGTGACTACCCAAAATTCGCAGTTTTGGTGAAAATTTTCAAAAATTACTTTTGTGTTTTTATTTTAAAGACTATACATTTAAGATTCCAAAAACACTCTATTTTTGTTTCTATGATATCTCGAAGCAAAGTTATAGCATAATTAGTAAACTGGAATTGGAGTTAACAAAACCAGATGCTGATCCCTACACAAAATATTTTTAAGATATTGAATTTAAATTTTCAGAACATGTTTTATTTAGTTCTATCTGTGTTATGAATCAAACTCTAATCTCTGTGTATATACAGTGAACCCAAAAAGTATTCGTACACTTGCAATTTCCTATAAAATTTATTGTTTCCGACTAATAAAAATTAATATTTTGGAATTGTAATTTTTTTATATCTGTAGCTTGTTCTTGGTGGAATGACATAATTATTTTTTTAAAAATTGTATAACTATTATTTTTAAAAATTCATAATCAAAAAGCTCCTGAACAATTACGCCACTAAAGTCTTAGAACACTTAACAAAAATCTCAACATAGCTTTAAATATTGTATTTCTTTCTTAATTTAGAACTTAGTAGGATATCTTTTAGTGTCCACAACAACTTTTGAACATCTTGATATTGATTTATTGAGTTTTTGTAATTTCGGCATTGATTTTCCTCCATGCTTCTGTGATTATTGTTTTTACTTCCCATTATGTGTTTATATGTCATGTTTTCTTTTTATTTTAAATCTAGTTCTCCCCAAATATGCTCTGCTGGGCTAAATAAATTGATTGAGGACGTGTTTTCAAACTTTTGGGTACAGTTATAGAGACACCAGCAGTGTACATTGAGAGCAGTTTGCTTGGCGTCATTATCCTGTTAAAAAATGAAGTCGTCTGAAATATCCAAATTTTGAGAGGATAATTTAAAATTTCTCTTTAAAATATTTAAATAGAGCTCATGATTCTCAATACCATCAAAAAATACCAAATTACCTAATTCCTGAAGCCTATTTACACCCCCCCCCCTAGCCCGCAAGAACACCTCTGTGTTGAATCATGGAGGTGGAGGAGCTCTTGTTCCACATAAATTCACTGGATTAAATGCCTCATTTTTTCCTTTAAAACTATTATATGCCCATCAGAACCAAAAATGTTGAATTTTCTGTGATCCCCATCACTTTCCTGTCAATTTTGAATTTTCTGAAACTTAAGTCACAAGAATCTAGTTGGATGAATGGACCATGGAAGTGGAAGTGTTCTTGCGTGGGGGCGCAAATCAGCCACAGAATTAGGTAATTTTTGATGGTATTGAGAATCATGAGCTCTAGTCAAATATTTTAAAGAGAAATATTAAATTGTCTGTCCAAAATTTGATATTGAACACGACTTCATATTTTAACAGGATAATGAAGCCAAGCGTGCTGCTCTTAATGTACACCGCTGGTGTCTTTATAACTGGCCCAAAATTTTGTGAAAACACCTCCTCAATCAATTTATTTAGCCCAGCAGAGCATATTTGGGGAGAACTAGATTTAAAATAAAAAAACATGACATAAACACATAATGGGAAGAAAAATAATAATCACAGAAGCATGGAGGTAAATCAATGCAGAAATTACAAAAACTCATTAAATCTATATCAAGATGTCCAAAAGTTGTTGTGGACACTAAAAGATATCCTATTAAGTTCTAAATTAAGAAAGAAATACAATATTTAAAGCTATGTTGAGATTTTTGTTAAGTGTTCTAAGACTTTAGTAACGTAATTTTTCAGGAGCTTTTTGATTATTAATTTTTAAAAATAATAGTTATGCTATTTTTAAAAAAATAATTATGTCATTCCATTAAGAACAAGTTGCAGATATCATAAAAAAATTACAATTTCTATACATTAATTTTTATTAGTCGAAATCATTAAATTTTATAGGAAACTGCAAGTGTACGAACACTTTTGGGGTTCACTGTATTTATGTACTTCATTGCATTTAAATGTAAAAAATATCATTAATTTTTTAAAAAATCGAGTTTTTGCATAAAATTTCGCATATTTAAAAAACTTTTTAAAGTAATACATATCTTTTAATTCCTAATATACAAAGATGTTCCATTATTTATGTACTGTATAAATATTATTTGAATACATTCATTAGAATTTTGTGTAAAAGATCCTAATTGCAATTTTTCATGAAAATTTTACTAAACTCGACAATTTTTATAATTATAAAACTCTCCAGAAAACAGCAAAAGGGTTGAAAATTAGTTAAACATGAAGCTAAAGAGTTTGAGCTATAATTATGGTGAGTTTAAGAAATGTACAACTAGTAGAACATTTTTCATATTGCATTTAAATCTTTAAAAGCATTGTCTGAGAAACTATGTTTTTTGGCTTCACGGTAAAGTTCACAAATGGATTTCTTTTTAAGACATTGAATTAACATTTTAAGAAAACTTTTATTTTATTTTATTTGTATTATAGACTATAATCTCTGTGTATGTATATATGCATTTTATTACACATACGATTTGTGAGAAAAAATATGCTTTTTTTTTTTAAAAAAATTGACAAATTTCAAAAAAATAATGTAACTCTTATCGCTCTAGGCACAGATAATGATGTTATTTGGGTGCAGTTTTAATATTATTTGAATATATTAATTAGAATTTTCAATACAAGGTTTACTGTAACTGCAATTTTTAACTAAAAATTCCCAATCTATCCAAAATAATTTAAAATTTTTTGGAATTGTATTCTAATTCCTGACTCAAGTGTAATATAGGGGAAAGGGCCCTTTCGATTTTTATATAGATATTATTGGTGAGATAACGAATTCATTCTAGCTTCGGGAAACCTATCGCTAAGTGAAGTAGCTTGGCGATCGATTTTGGTCACCAAAAAAATTTGACATCGCCAAGTACCCATACTACACTTGAACCTTAATTCCTAGTTCTATGCACACCCTTTTTAAAGAAAAAAGTGTTTTTTTAGTTGAAAATTTGTTTTAATAAAATGCTCCGAGGGTAGGCACATACCTTAAATTGATTTTTTAAGTAATCCTAAAAAAAAGCATTTTTAATACATTTTCCCGCTAAATTCCTATAAAAGCCTTACAATATCAAAACAATCTAGTACTCATGTGTTCGTCCGCGGGTAGCGTGGTAGAAACGAAAAATAGTTCGGAAGATTTATGAGAACTAAATTTGTTGTTGAACCCCAATCTTTAAAATATGTAGCCAGTATATTAAAAAAACTTTTTTAATCCTGAATATCTTTTTAATTTGTTTGATAGTGTTAATTAACCATTTTTTGAAATTTTGAGTACATGTAATGTCTCATATTTGTAAAGGCATGTGTTCAAATCTGATATAAACAAACTCATTTCAAATGAGCATGTCCATGTAGTCATTTTTGAGTATTTCTTTTTTCTCCGTGTAGTGTTCGCTAGAAAAGAATCTCCCTTTTTTTTATCTTTACCGATTTATTTTAAAAATACATAAGGAAAAATTTTACAGTAAACTCTCAAAATACAATATACACACTCGGATCCCCTGGCGCTTTTTTACAATTATTTTCTCCCTTGTTATTTTCTCTTTCACTCGCTGGAGTTGTGTGGTAGCGGGCTGCATGACATGTATATTTTAAAGGTTATTGCGTCATGTAATGAGTTTGAAAATAGAGCATCGAGATAGGAGAACCAAGATCAGCTAAGGAATGAACTTGATTGCTATATACAAGCCCTTAGAATTAGTTTCTTACATTCCTCTTCCATCAAAAATTAGGAAGAAAAACGCTCTCATTAAAAATGAGGACCATGCAAACAGAGTGAGTTTTTACATAAAATTTCAAAATGAGTTATATGCACGAAACCTAACTTTTTCTACTCCGCTAAATCAGATCGAATATTTTGAAGGGAAAAAAAAATTCAAATTAATGTGTTCGGTTTCCAGAATGAAATATTCCCCTTAAAAATAACAACAAAGAATTTTGCTAAGCATGTAAATTTCCTCTTGATCTCAAATCAAGAAAAAAAAAAACATTATTTTCTTAATAAAAATGCTTATCGATTGCTTTCAGTTTTAACGCAACATAAATTGAAACGATATTATTGTAATTATTGTCTTCACAGATTTGTTAAAAAATCAAACTTAGTTACTCAATTTGTGAAAACATAAAGACCAAAAAATTAAAATGCCCGAATGTGAGTGAGTGTATATTAACGTCGCACACACTGTTCAGCTACACGAGGGCTTTTGGCGACGGACTTCGTTATTTTGAACCATGGTTAAATTACGAGGACGACACTTGAGCTGGCACCCCCTCTCCTAACTACCACACCACACCACACCAACGGGAGGACGTTTGAGCTCTCAACAGATTTAACGTGCATCGCACCCCTACACGGCGGGTCTTTAGAGGTACTGGGCTCGAATTCGTGACAAGCCAGCCACGAGTCCATTAACTTGAGCACTAAGCTACCTAAAATGCCCGAAAGCAAAATGGGTAAGAATTTGAAAACTTCAATTTTAACATTATTGTTCCATATACCATTTACGACATCGGTAGCCTGGTGGTCAAGATAATAGATTCTTGGCGGCGTATCATGAGTTCGAATTTTGAACCACTGAAGACCCACCTTGCTGAGGGGGATGACGCACGTTTAATATGTCGAGCCTCAAACGTCGTACCGATGGAGTGGTGTGGAAGTTAAGATAGGGGTAGTGCCAGCTTAGGTGTCTTCCTCGTCACTTGTCCATGGTTCAAAATTGCGAGGTACGTCACCAAAAGCCCTTGTGTAGCTTTGTAGTTTTTCCACTCACTCCATATACCATTTACACCGAATTGTGAATGCCTTATTGTGAAAATTAACTTACGCACACCTGACCCTTCATGTTCTCTCACCATGCCGATAGCAAATCATTACACTTTAAAAACTGAAATATTTTTATTTTTAAATATTTGATTCATCTGCTTATTAGCACTATCTTGATTCAATAACACTGGAAAAAATAACAACAGATTTTTACTATTGTCCCCCGTGGAACGTAAATGGTACCAGATTGATCATGCGGGTTGGACTTTTCATGTGAAAGTGTTACTTATGAATTTTTGCAACTTATAAATTTTTTTGGCTCTAGTTGATAGAAAAAACGAACTTAATTCAACTAAAATTGTTACAAATAAGGAAATTATTAATGTATTATTAATTATTTTATTGATTGGATCTATTGAATATTTTTAAAAAATACCTGCTGTTTATCGAGGAAATGCTAAATATTTTGAAAAAAGCTGAATCAATGTTTCTTTTTGATGAGAATAAATTATATTTATAAAAATGCTCAAAAATTTGTAAAATAATTATACATTAGCTAAGCACATTTTTGTCACATTTCACAATTTACGAAGATATGATTCCATTTAATCATGACCAACGTTGGAAAAATAAGAAAGAAAAATCTCTTACTTCTATGTTTTCCAAAAGTGAAAAATATATACTCGGTTTTCTTATGTTTTCTCGATTTACTGCAATTTCCAAATGCTTCTCTGGAAAAATTAGTTTCGAATTTAGAGAAAAATAAATTTATTTTAATAAATATATTTTTTAAAGAAAAAAAATCGATCTGATGCCTTCTTAGAAGAATTTACCCTCGCGAACTTTCCTCGCGGTATGGATACTTTCCAAAAATTTAATGCAGGATACTTGCCCAGTTAAACAGGCCTTGTTTTAGCTCACTCACAAATGAAACTGTAAGAGAGAAGGATTATATATATTGTCAAAATGTATGGGGAAGAACTTAAAACTCAAGGAGAGTATCACTATTTTTTCATGACGAATTTGCTGACATTTTTCAAAATTTTTGATGGTTTTGTTTAATTTTTTTAAAAAAAGGACCAAACCATTGTTACTTAGCTTTCGTACTCGCTTTGCAAGCATGTCTTTACATGTCGCAAGTCAAACTGGAATTTTTTATTGACCTAGACATTCATTTATTTATCAAGAGAGACACAACAAGTGGCAATTACATATAATCCTCAACCCCATGGAATACTCAAGTTTCACCAAAGAAATTGGTTTAAAAAGTACATCTATTTTATTACGGAAAAAAGAAAAAAAACTATTATTTAGGAAAGACCTATATAAACTGTTAAGCAATGCCTTTTTCGGTAAAACAATGGGAAATCTACGGAAGCGCGCAGTAATAGACCTTGTACTGTATCAGAAAAGGTCTAAAATCTCGTTGCTCAACCAATATTTTATGATTTTCAAATAATAATAACATATTTCGTATCAACAGTGAGAAAAAAAAATTCTTTTTATTTAATCGACCTATGTACAAAAAAGTATTGGGACACACTACCAGTTCATAGATTTTTATAGTAATACTTTGCTTAAACATACAATGAAACCAAAAAAAAGAAGTAAATAATATTTTGGTAAAAATAAAAATAATAATTTGAACAAAACTCTCATGCATTAATGAAATTATGGTTAAAACTGAAAATAAAAGAAGTCGAGTTATAAAAAAAACGTTCTCAAAAAAGTATTGGGATACTTCTCAGTAAATTAAGAAAAACAATCAAACTTAGAAATTAATATCTAGTTGGGCCACCCTTGCTTTTTATGACCTCTCGAAGTCTATTCGGTATGGATTGGATCAATTTTATGCAAAACAATCTATCGATTTTGGTACCCTTTTCACCCAAAGATTTTCTTAAATCCTGCTTGTTAGAAATGTGATGCTCATATAGTTTTTACTGCAAATAATCCCATACATATTCAATGGAATATAGACCTGGACTTTATGCAGGATTCTTAATAACACTAGAACAGTGGTAGAGAGGACCCATAACTTGCAAATATCTGCAGTATGTTTCGGGTCATTATCTTGGTACAATTTAAAATGTCCTGAGATTCTTAGCTTGCTAGCACTTTGCTTTAAATTTCTCTTGAGAATGTCAAGATAGACATATTTATTCATTATACCATCAATAAAATGTAAGCTCCCGACACCAGAGATTGCAATGCAGCACCAGACAATTTGGATACCCACTCCATATATGACAGTAGGCCGTAAATTTTTGACATGCATTCCTGTAATTGATTTCCGCCAAACTTTTTGCTTGCCATCCAATCCGAAAATGTTATATTTGCTTTCATCAACAAAAAATGCATTTTCCCAATATTCCGTTGGCTGCCTTACATACATTTTTCATATGCCAAACTAGCTTGTCTATTTGTTTTGCTGATGTAGGGCTTTCCTTGAGGTACTCTGCCATGATACTTGTTTTCTTAAGACATTTCTGCCAGTTTCAGGATTTACTAATTTTCCGAACCTACTTTTACATTGAAAAGTCATTTTTTCTGAACTAGTTCCTTGGATTAATGTGTGTACTTGTCTCACAATCCACATCTATTTACGTTCATTAAATATCCTTGGACGCCCTGATCTTTGCTTGTTTTCAACACTTTATTTTCTTGAAACTGTCAATGATGTTAAAAACAGTAGACTTACTCAATGTCAAGATTTTCCCTATAGAGCGAACTGTGATTTCCCCTCTTTTCGATGACTTTTGTTACGAGATATCGCACACCAATCGATATATATATATATATTTGTTTACCACCATTTTTCTATAAATAATATTATCTGTTGAAGCGTTTATGTTTAAACTTCTAGTCTAAGAAATGACGTGAAATTAAATTCTATTGATGCGCAGTATATTTGTTAAAAATTTCTCATTTCAAAAGTGTCCTAATACTTTTTTGACTCCAGTGTTCCTTTGAATTATATTTGAAAAACTAGATCAAATTATAATTCTATAATATTAATAAATTTTCCTTATTTACTGTATAAGTATTAAAATATTTCTTAATTCATTCTATAATTAATAGAATACCAATCTTACAATTCTGCTTGCCAAACGGCTTATATAGTTAGTTCATGTTCCTACATGTATTTATCAGTGGTCTACAAACTATATTCCACGGAACTCTGGGGTTCTACAAGGCATATTTAGGAGTTCCACGAGTCACAATAAAAAAATTGAGAAGAAATAAATATGTATGCAAAATGGATTCACGTTCTCTATGAAGTTTATATAGTTAAAAGCATCTAAAACTCATCACATTCATTAAAACCGCAAACTTTATTTTTATCTAACTTTATTTTGCAACATTTTTTAAACTTTTATTATAATGTAATAAAAGAATATTAAAACGCATTGTGTGTTTCATTTTATATATATATATATATATATATATTTCCTAAGTGGTCGTGAATACTCTATTGTTAACTATCTCGGGTTCCAAGAGATAATTTTATACTCTTTAGCTAGCACAATGTCTTGAAAAACTAAATAGTTTTCTAGTGAAAAATGCACCTTTTTACATTTGTGAAAAACAACACCTATAATGAAGGAAAGGGAACAACATATCGACAGAGTTGAAATTAAAATCTAAATTTAAGAAAAAACAGTTTCTAAATTTTAGGTTGTAAACTCACGCAAATTACACGAGATTTCTCCCACAGCTATAAACATATTAATACCATTTAGAACATTGTGTTTAAGTGAAATAAATTTCTCAACGGAAGTGGCAACAAAAACAAAATATAAAAGCAAAACAAATTCAGAATATTACTGAGATTGCATGGATCTCAATAGACCTAGACTTCGATAGTTCGTTTAAAAAGTACTACTATATATATATATATCTCAGTTACTAAATATAATGCATTGGTAGGTGACACTTGAAAAATAAATTACTATTATTAATAAATAAATTATATTTAGAAAATTAGTTTAGAATTTTTTTAATACAATAAAAGCAATTTTTTTTTTTAAATTGTCTTTACAAAAGTGCTTATGACAGCTGGATCTACTTTAAATATTATTTTGAGATATATTCTTCGGAGTATGTGTATGGAATAAGGTTCCACGAAAAAAAAACATTTTATATATCTAGGGGTTCCAAGAAAGCACCTTCAAGTTCTAGAGGCTCCACGAATTCAAAAAGTTTGAAGACCGCTGGGATATATCAATAGAAATAACCATAATTATATTATTGTATAACTTTTTATTCTTGTGTCATATTGAATTTCTTTCTTTTTAGTTTTGAGGACATTGTATAATAAATTGATGCATTTATGCCAGCATCCTTAATTATTTATCAATTTAAGATACTTTGTTTTATATAATAAAATAGAGTTTAAAAGGGAAATTAGTATTTTGTTTGTTATGTCAAATCTTAATTATCTTTAAAATATTTTTTAAAAAAAACCCAACCTAAGGCTGCACACATTTTATAATAATACATCTTTGTTGTGTACTTTTCATCTAAGAAACCTAGGCAACCATACGTTTCTATTTTTCTTTCCCAAAAGAGGGACTGCTGATGTTAACTTCGAAAAAGGCATCCCTATGGAATTAAAAACTAAATCAGATGGTATTTCAATAAAAGATTATCAAGTTTTAATTTACATAGCGGGTTATTGAGTGCATAATATAAAATTCAAATACTCCGATTGCAAATATATATTTGTTGTTAATAAAAAAAATTAATTTCGTCTCAGAAAATTTCGAAGGGACGAAATATCTGCGACTTCTGAATAGAGGATGTTTAAAAATTCGCACAGATATTACTATGAAAATCATTTCAAAGCAACACTTGATTTTTAATTTGTTAGTATCACTAGAAGATTCGAGTCAAAAATATCTTAAAGCGCATTTGCCAATTATCTTGCTTTACAAGCATAACAGAAGAATATCTGGAGTTACATAATTGTGGAATGTCTTGTATTCGTTTCTCATTTATCTTTTGCAAACTGTAACACACCTGCATTTTTATATTTAAGAAAATATTCATTACATTCGGGAATATATGCTTAAATAATTATTCAATTATGAAGAAATTTTAACGGGGAAGGATGATCGAAAAATGAGGAAATGTTGGAGGCTGATGGAGTTGTTATCAGTGCCGATTTAAACTCATTTCGGGCCCTATGCGCAAAAGATCTACGGGACCCCTTGGAACTAGAGGATCGAAATTTATAACACCAGAAAATCTGTTAACACCAGCTTATCCGGCCTTACGAGCCCATCCGAGTGGCGGGCTACTGGGCCATAAGCAGCCATTGGATAAACCGGCACTGCTTGTTACATTTAAAAGTAACCGAGATATAACATATGTAACTTCAGAAATAGATGTAGCATTAAATACTACAGAATCATTTGGGTGTCATCAGTCATGTATCATAGAAATTTGTGCATCGAAATGTAGAGCAGAAAATGGACAAATAATCCTATGATTGTTATTTATATTTCGCCAAATTAAAGTGTAGAGGAAATTTTGGAATTATTTCAGAAAAGTTTCGTTGACACCTACGTTTCTCAAACACTGAGGCGCGAGAATATCCAAAAGACCAAAACAAAAGATTTAAAGTAATGATCAAAATTCACTGAGAGGAAGCAAAACAAAAGACATTCTGATATGATTAAAAATAAAATACATAGTCACACTTATATAAGATATTTATAAATGTATCAGTACGGTAAAAATAATTTGATAACTAAATTATCAATACTAAATTAAAAGCAAGTTTTGCAATTACTAGTGACTTCCGTGGACTTGCCATATACAAAATAAATTTATATCTTGATAATTTATGCAATTTGTAACTGAAGCTGTTTTGCAGCTTTAGCGTCGAAGTACATTGATATTGCATTCAATTCATTATTGTTGTAGGGTGTGGGGGGGGGGGGTGAAAATTTTAACTGAAAATTGGGTTGCAAATAATGGAAGCTTGAAAAGCACTGACCTAAACTGATATTATGTCGGCTCTTCGAATCAAAATATACGCAAATTACCTGTGATTTTAGGCGGGGATTTTATTGTAGACTTTTTTCAAAAGAGACAAATTAAAACCTTTAGTTGATATTTAAAATCAAAATTCATTTTACCGTAAAATCCGGCGTTAAACGCGCACTGATACTTTCAAGATGCTTTTTTAATTGTTTGGCATATTCGCTGTATAACGCGCACCCCCTTTTTAATGAAGGTGTTTGATACACTGCTTGTGCATTGCTCTTATGTTTTGAAGTCCTTTATCCGAGAACTATCACAGGCTTTTGAAAATATTGTATACATCTTAATTGCAACCCTTTCAGTTCATAAGATATGTCATTTCCTTTTTTAAAAAAAAAAACAGTATTTTTAAATCTATGAAAAAGTCTGATTTCTTAATACTCATGTCCTTTTCTTTTTTTCTTTTCTTTGAAGCACTCATTTTTATACAGGGCGAATAACACGCACCCGTAAGTTTCCATCTTATTTTTTGTGTTAAAAGTGCGTCTTATACACCGGAATTTACAGCAATTATGTCAAAATAATCCTAATAAAAGCACGGCAAAGTACAAAACACAACGCTTGACGGATTTTTCTTAAATATTAAAACAATTTTTTGCTAAAGTATTTGAACCTATTTCAGCTACTATTGTTTCCTTCTTGGAATACAGTCAGTTAGTTCACAAATACGAGTGTACATTTTGCAGCATATATTACTTTATGAGTACAGACATATGAATATATAATTTTATTTGATGATACTCATATCTCCTTGTTTTTTATTCACCGAACTAATCCCTAAAATAACATTACAAAATTTGTAGTTTTCACTTTTATCGTTTGGTCAAAGCACACATAATTATTATTATTTTTTTTTTTTTGTATTTCTTTAAGATATATAATATGTTTCTATGGGGTCGATTCATCACTAGAGGGCGCTGCTATCGTGGCCATCATCACGTGATTAACAACGTGCTATAATGTAAACAAATAACAGCTAACGGTATGACACTTGTGATTGCGCACTAACTTTCAAATTTTTAAACATTATTATTTTATATTCTTTAAATTCTTTTTAGTACTTTAAATATTTTTAATATATTTTCTACTATTTTAGTTTAAGAAAAAGGACTAAATATATGTAGTTTTAGTTTATAGTATTAGATTTAAGTTTAGTTTATACTTCCATCCTTTGGCTTCGAATTTTTGTATACTTATACGCTTAGTAATTATTTTTTATAAGTGCCCGCCACATTATAATTTAATAATTCTGCAGCGCTCTATTGAACAAATTGCTTCTGTAATTGGGAGAAATCCATTACTGTCACAAATTATGTTGTAAGCGAATTTTTCCGAGAAAAATGCGTGCAGCTGTTAATAGGGAGTGGCTCGCCAAATCAAAGAATTGTTTAGACTAGTGAGCCAGAATGATTAGTTAATACTTCGGCTGTAGTGTGAATATAGGAAGAGATACTGCTAATGAGTAGGATCGACGTAACAATAAAATTTTTACATTCTAAAATGTGTCATGTTTCAGAGCAGATGGATACATACATTCGTTTGGAAAATAATTTATTTATAAATTTGTGACATTAATTGTATTCTTTTATATAGAAACTTCTTGTAATTATGAAAAAATAGCCTGTGAATTTCACTGTTATTTTCTAAAATTTATATTAAGTTTCCTTTTTGCTGTTCTTGGAAAATCCATTTTAGTATTATTGTTTGGATATCAAAGTTTTTAATGTTAATTATTGTTTTATTTTTTAAAATGGTATGGAAATATTCATTTGTTTTACATATATTGGATAATTTATATGCAATTCAATAACTCATAAGAAATAATTTATAATAAAGAATAATTCAATAAAGTTAATCATTATTTCTAAAAATTATGTATTAACATGATTCCTTTCTTTAACTTAATAGTATAAGAGTATTTTCTTTTTTAAACTTTGAAGGCAGTTTAAAGAGAAATTTCTAAAAGAAATTTCAAACCTTTGTAAATGATAATTACTAAATAAAGCCAGACAATCAAAGCTGGCTAATGTGTTATTTTATTACAGAATCATCATATATTTCAAAAGATCTTACTATGTCTTTGGAATTTTTATAGAACAGTTGTTTAAAAAATTACTATACAATAACAATGTTTCAATTTTATGTATCCATATTAATGCAAATAAAGATTGAAACTGACAAAACAAATTCTCTTTTGGAATACATCTTAGAAAAAATACTCTTCACATGAGTACATAATGAAGTAATGTCACCGATAGTCTTTCAATAGAATATGAAAAATGCATTTTTTAAATTGCAATGAATTTCTTTGTTAAAAAAATAAAATTTTCACATGCTTCACTTATATTATAATCATGTAATATTAAAATTAAATGTTGATAAATGATGCATGTTAAATAATTGTAATTACTAAAATAAACTAGCTAACAAAAATTTTGTATGCTCCTATATGTAAAAAATTTCACGAAAATAATTTAGCATGTTTCAAACAATTTCTAAAATTTTCCCCATATTTTAATATAATTCATTTTTTTCCAATGAGACAATAATTTATAAAAAAAATTCAAACATTTGTAGGTGATAATTACTGGGACTAAAATTGCTAAATATTAGTATTTTATAACATATTTTTAAAAACTTCACAATGTATTGGTATAAATCATACTATTTTAAGGCCTCACAATGCCCTAAACATTTAAAAAAAAACAATTTTTTGACACTTTCTTGTGGCCCATACCATTGAGAAGCTTGCCACCAAATTATATTTATTAAAGATTAAAGTCATTATTAAACATCAACAAGTTACCAAAGTTTATCATGAATAAACGGAGTTCCATTCTAATCAAAATAAGTTCTACTACTTATAAGCAAGATAATTAACTAATTATATCATTAGTTTACAAGGAAAATCCTAAATTTCAAGAAACTTTTCAGTTTCCCAAATTATTCTTAAGCAAAATATTAAATTACTTCAAAGTTTTTCAAAGGAATGCTAAATCAGTACTCATACCATTCTAAAATTAGGAACTTATGTATTAAGCTGCCAAATAATTTTGCAAGCAAAAACACATCAAAAACTTTAAAAAATTATGTTATTATTATTACTGTGTTCAAACATGAGCAGGAACAGCTCCAGTTATTGGCTGTATAATGCAACAACCTCCCACAGAATCAAATGTCTATACATAAAGACAGATTTGGTTTCATGATCCTAATTCTCAATAAATATATAATTGATCCAAGTACTCTTCTTGGGTCAATATTTGTAAGTAACTCAATGCGAAAAATTTATTCTGGACTTATATAAGCAGGGTAATATCAAATTCATGAGTCTTTTAGACTTTTATATTTATGTAAAAATAAATCGATATAAAGCACAAATCTAATCAATAATGATAAATCTTCTACAAATTGGGCAAATACCTATAAATGCTTATTTGTAATACATAGTAAAAAAAATTGTACAAGTGTGTGATAGGTTTATACCACAGTCAAACTCTGAAAAACAAATGTTGTGCTAATAGATACCACACAAATATATTACAATTATTCATTTATTTATTTATTTTGTAAAAGAATTAGTGATTCAAAAATGACTTTTTTATTTTGATCATGTAAGAGTGAGCAGGACTTTTATATTCCATAAATGGACATAAACATATTCTATTATACACAGATTTTAATTAAAACACATTTTAATTCCTTAATTTATTATATATATTATTTTTAAACATTTATAAACCCCGTGCACCACGCAATACATAACACGGGGCATACAACGCAGACAGAAGAAAGGATTACAACACAAACATCCATGCCTTCTCCGGGATTCGAACCCAGTCCCTACGGCACCGCAGTCAGCTTCACTGACCACTATACCGGATGGGCGGCAATTTATTATATTTGGAAATCAATTCTCGATCAATCATATCTTTTACCTAAAATAGCACAGCGAGTAAGGACTTTCAAAATGTTGCATCATTTATTTACATGTAATTTTACAAATGGTAAATGATAATTTTGACTTCTAATGTTTAAAAATGGTACTTGATTAATCATCAAGTATAAACATTAAAGAAACTGTAGTAAATTAAAATATTTTTCCATTTCTATAGTGAATGGTTCTCAAAAATGTTTCTTTTTCCCTGTAATATTCTAAAATTATTAAAAACAACAAGTTTTTGATTTATATGTATGTATACCTGTTTTTGATACAACATGTATGGTTACATATCAGATTTTTGCATCCTAATTTTTTAGATAATTAAATACTGAAGTATCTCTGTTAACTACTGTGAAGATGTGTAAAATTTAGATTAACTAAACATATGTTCTATTGTGTGTGTGTTGGACACACCTGTCCTTAATTTTACCAAAAACATATCAATCACTTGCAAAATATTATTTTGGGGGGACATTAAGGTATTTTCAATATTTAAAACATTAAATACACTAAAAAATCTCTTGCAATGAAACCCTCTGTTAAGGTTTTCATATGCAAATCACTTAATGTTATTTGCAATGCATTTATTTTTCTGTACAATTTTCTTCTGTTTCTATTCTGTTTTGTGAAAGGCAAGCTTATCTAGGAAGGAATGGAAAGTGCTGGACTTAATCAGAATGTAACGTTTGCTATCCCTGTATTAAAAGAATTTTTTAAAATTTTTTTTACATAATTATGCATGTATATGTAACTACTCATGAATTTAAAGCTTATAAAAATGTAAAATAAAAATAACGTGAAATTTAAAATGTCTGTTGTAGTATAGTAAAATTAATAATTAGAAATTTTCTTTTATCGTAATTTGTTTTTTTAATATTAGGAAAAGTTAATGCAATCAGTATTTTAAGAATATAGATAGATACGTGCTTCTCAATTTCTATATGATCTAGCTCTTCAGTATCGAACTGATTTATTCCCTGATTTCTGGAAAAATAGTGGAATATGAATCTCAAAAATTATTAAAATATATTGTATGTTCTTCACCATACAGCATTATACATTTATAGATGCATATTTTTTAAAGTACATATGAACTTCATTAATTTACTTGTATTTGTAAGTGTATTGTTCTGAAAATTACAAAACAATGACTTTGCTGAGCCAGTTCAGTTTCAAAATCTTATCTATCATGCTTGTTAAATTAGTGAAAATAGTTATATAAAGAGAAAAGAGAAAAAAAATGTAGGTGAGTTCAACTGCATACTTATTCATCAGTTAGAAAATCAGAACAGGTCCTAGAAGTAGAAACCTGGTTTGTTTTTTCGTGTCTGCTAAATTGAAATGCTTTGAAGTCGACACATTTATCAACATACAGAACAATAAAATTTCAAATGACTGCAACATAGAAAATGCATAGATATATATTAACATTATATACACAGTTAGGAAATAAAATGAACAAAGTTTTGATGATATTTCTATAAATTAAAAAGTATTTTGTATTGCTACTAAATGGATGGCAAAATTTAAGCGTGAGATTTTATTCCAATAAAATTTAACAGAACAAATTTCTTTATTATGACAGTTCAGTTTCAAATTTTTGTCTGTAGTGCTTGTAAAATTGTTGAAAATAATCTTAAAATAACAAAAACAAGTATTATAAAAAAAAATAAGTCAATTCCTTCTTAGGTAAGAAATTTTTTATTTTATAGTTACTTTTTATCAACTAATTATAGTTAATATAAATATGTGTATACATATGAAGAATCACAACATTAAGTGACAATTAATTTTTATTAATTATCATTAAAGTATTGCATTGCTATCCAAAACAAATGTGTTTCAAATTTCAGTTCAACTGAATGTTTTAAAATGTGAGAAAAAACCTTTTTTAATTTTGGACACAAGTCACCAAAATGGTCACTATGTCACCAAAAATGATGCCAACATGGATGTATTTATATTTATAAGAATAATTAGTTTTAATCAATTAATTTTTAGTAATTAAATTCTGTATTGTCAACTAAAATAATCATGTATATAAAATTTTAGCTCAATCGAGCGCTTTAAAATGTATTTTACTAACAATTGAAAATTTGAACAACATAAATAAATATTGAGAAAGTGTGAACTAATAGTAGGAATTGAAAAAAAAAACGTAGGTAATCAACTACATACTTAACAAATACAGAGCATTCAGAATAGATCACAGAAGTGGTACCCTGATCTGTGTATGTTTGCAAAATTAGAATTCTTCGAATTCGAAATGCTCAGAAAATATTTCAGACTCTTTTTAAAACTTTAAAAATCGTCAGCGTATTTGATAAAAACAAAAAACAAAAATTTTGAAAATGAAATAATCAAAAAGTATACACATTTCAGACGAAATTTCTTTTGGAACAACTTCTTTCATTTGTTTTTGATAGTAGATGTAAATACGAAAATTCCGCCAAAATACTCAGTCGAATCAAACACGTGGCTATTTGTTTTGTATATCATCACGTGATTATGACGTCAGGTGTATCGAGTCCGTTAAAGAGTAAAATATTACTTTGTCCTGTCAAAATGTTGCTTTGCATATGAAAAGATTGTGCGCATGAAAATACCTTGTCAATGTTACTTGACCATCCCTTAGTTTTTTAAAATATGAGTAAAACAAAAAATTATATAAAAAATAATAAATAATAATAACGATGTACTAATACATTCCATATACGTGGTTTTGATTCTTTATTTACATTGAAATATTTATGCTGCCTTATTTATTTTACTCAATTCAGTTTCATTATAGTATAAAGTATTATTTTCTGTACTATATGAACATTATTATTTTATTGAATTGTAATTAAATAAGTTGATATGCAAATCTTTTGTGTTCTCTCTCAATTATTTGGAATTGATAATTAAATATTTTTAAGCAAGTGAAATTATAAACCTATTTATACTATATAAGTGGTCTTTCCAATTCTGACAAAATTTACTTTTTCAAAAAGTAGTTATATTATAGAATGTTTAAGCCAAATTCTTCAAAAATCGTTTGGTTTTATGGGGCCTATCAAACTGTGTTTGATGAAATTTCTAATGTAGAGCTCACTGATAGCACACCTTCAGATCTCAGCGAGATACGTAGTGCACTAATCATAAATTTGTTTACGAAAGACAGCCATCATAAAATTATTTCCGTTACCTTTATTGTTCGAGATATTTTTTAATAAGGGACAGAACTTCAAATTGATTCATAAATGCTCCTTATACTTGTTGCTTTAAACATGTAAGGGATAAAAAGTGCAAATGGCTTTTTTAGCTATAAGCAAATGTATCCAAATCAAACCAAGTACTTTCAAAAGAGTTTCAAGGACACAACTTCAGTCGCACATGGTTATTTGTTTATTGATTAAGGGCAAAAACGGATAAAAAATTACATCTTCGCACTCGAATATTTCCAGGGGATAAGAACACATATTCTATCAACCCCAATAACTCAAAATGGATTCATTTTCATTCGGCCATTTTTCGTCGCGAGAAAAGTTTTCAAATTTTTTGTCGTCAGATCAGATTTTTAATTTAAGCAGAATGCAGTTGCAGACACAGGAATTTTTCAGGGGGGGGGGGGGTCCGGGATCTAAAGTCCACCATTCCCGTATCCTGCACCAACACGCCTCCAAATATATTGTTTTGATTTTGTCCACTTTCGGAAACAAAAAACAGTAAAAAAATTTAAAAAGTGAATAAATAATTAGTATTAATTAATAAAAATAATTATTAAGAAAAAATACTTCATTAAATTTTACGTTCTATGTACATAGGATTATAATTAATTGAGGAAAAAATCAAGGGCTTTGGGTAGTGTTGTCTGGACCTAGGGACCCTCTCCTTGTGTGCGCCACTGAGAGATTTAAACACATAAATCATTTTAAAGGCAGCTAACTAAAAGCAAAATAAAAGCTGCTCATTTATTAAACTGAACCAACTAATTCATAAAGGCTTTGTGCGAATACATCATTAATATTCTTAAAGGAAACGTCCATTTAAAAAAACATCATAATTGCCTTAAAAACAGTTTGAAGTTTAGAATTTTTTAAAATTTCTAATTGAGCTGCGGTTTGGTGTATAACCATTTAATACATTATTCGGGAGCTGGTAACTTTTTTCAGTGAAATCTAGAATTAAGAAAATCCATTCTATCAGAGAGCTGGCAAAATTGTTAATAATTAATTTCAATAGCCTCGTCTCCAATTTGTCGTTTGTTATAAGGGGCATGCCTGTTATTTTCTTACCCTTTTAATCACAACCAGGGACGTCTTAAGACTCTTTGAGGCCCTGGACCCAGAGAAATCTTAAAATTTTGTGAGGCCCTGGGCCCCATGCAAAAGTAGGTAGATCTTTAAAAGTACCTTAGATCTTTAAAATTAGACAGTATATAGTATGCATTGTCAAATAATCTTTCAAACGATAATTTGAAACAAATAAAAGTGTACGACTCACAGTCTCAAAAATCTAGGCAAAAACCAGTTGAACCAATGATTGCATTTCGATTAATGATTTGAATGATTGTTTACGGAATTAGGCCTAGGCCTAGACATGAGCAACGGTCATTACATAATAATAAAGTCTTACGACTTCTGTTAGCTGGCATGCAGTTTGAAATTCTCTGTTTTTCGGAGAATATGTATGGGAATAATATGTGACCATTAAAATTATCCGGATCATGATCTTATTAAGACAGAGTTGAAGACGAAACGCAGGGTGAGGCCCTGGGCCCGGGCCCAGTTTTCCCATGCCTTAAGACATCCCTGATTACAAATGCAACAGCTGAAAAAGTTGTTGTTTTTTTGTCTTGGAAAAAAATTATTTATCTTAGAATTTCTACATATGCTCACCCAGTGTCGTGGCGATCTGATATTGTAACAGTGCTGATTTCTGTATTGCAGTATTCAATACGGCATGATGCAGTTCTGCTTTTAAGGCTGTTTTCGGTCAATGTTAAAGGATAGGGATCAAACGGGAAGCACATTTGCCGGCAGGAAAAAGCTCCAATAATAATAATAATTTATATAGACATAAAAAAATTATTGTTTAGAGGATAGTGTTCTTTGAATTTTGATTTTTGAAAAAAATACGCAGTTTTCAGCATTTTTGCAAAATGAAATTGGAGTTTTTTATGTTAAAGTATAGGAAGTGAAAACGCGAAGCACATTTTAATAGAAAAAAATTGATTTTTTCGAGTTGAATTAAATAGTATATAAGAAAGCATGCTTCCCTCTTTTGACTGGTGTAGCCAGAATTAAGTTTTATGTTTTTATTAATGAACTTTTTTAAATTTTAAGTTCATTCTGAATTATTTATTTTATTATATATTGTTTATTCTGAATTATTTATTTTACTTGGCTACAAATACTTAATTTTGGCGATATCTTTCTGAAATACAGTCGCCAGCCGAAATTATGGTAACTTGCAAGTTGTGACAAATAGTGTGGAAAATAAAGGAGATTTATGATGTACACAGAGATTTAACATCTCAAACCTGATGAACTTTCCTATTTAGGAATGTTTTTAACATTTTCTGCATGTGTGCTTTAAAAGTTTAATTTATATACATAATTTATAATTATGCTGCTTAGATTTTTTTTTCTTCCTGTTATTGATGAAATGCATATAAAAATATTTAAATTCTGTGAAGCGACTGAATGAAAAATTGAAAGTATTCTTATTTTATACTTGACCGAAAGTTATGAATTGATTAAAGAATACAAATTACTACTCTGAAGCTCACAATTTAAAATTTTAATCTAATTATTGTAATGCAATTATAATTTTTTTTTAACTAACAAAAAATCGAATCGATTTTATATTTAACGTACAATTTTACCATTAAACCATTGGAACAATCATTAACCAAATCTTGTGTTTTCTAATTAAATTAGCAGAAACTTAATTTTTCGATTAATTTTCTCCAATTCTAAGCTATACCCCAAATTCTCAGGCCGTTTTTGTGGGGAAAAATTAAAAATAGTGTAAAATATGTTATTGACATATATGATATATTTACGAAATAAAAAGTGGCTGCGGTAGCCTAATGGTTATGTAACAGAATCGTGGCTGCCGTGTCATAAGTTATAGCCTAGTTCCACTCAAGACCCGCCATGTAGGGGAGTTTAATCTGTCGAGAACTCAGATGTCCTCCTGTTGGTGTGGTTTGGCAGTCAGGAGAGGGGGTGGTAGCTCAGGTGTCATCCTCGTCACTTGATCATAGTTCAAAATTACGAGGTCTGTCACCAAAAGCCCTCGAGTAGCTGATCAGTACGACGTTAATATTCACTTAACGAAATAAAAAAAATAAAGGTGAATTAATAAGAAATGAGTAATTAATTCATTATTTATTAAAAATAAACGAGAACCACAGTAATTTTTCTATCCGACAATAACTTGTCCCCCCGGTGAATTTTTCAGTCTTCGATTCTAAGCAGCACCCGATTTTTAGTAGCATAAGGGAAGTAGTGCGACTTAGATTCGAATAAATATGGCAATATCGCGATTTTAAAGTTTTTGTATCTTTAAGTTTGCCTTTTTTTCTATTAAAAATTACTGTCCCTGACATTTTCTATCATTGAACATTTTCAATAGCCTGTTCTTGACTAAATGTTTAATATAATAGTCTCTGTGTGTGTGATTTCTTTGAGGAATACATTTTGCACATATCAAATTTAGAATCAAAGTTTATTCAAAATATGTCCATTTTAGTTAAATGTATGATAAAAAATTATAAGTAGTAAATTTTTTACAAAAATTTTTTTTATGAAAAAAGAAATATGTGAGGCGTTACCGTATGAACAGATATTTGCTGCTCATTGGAGTTTTTCTTTAGTACTATAGTAAAGATATTGATTTTTTTTTATTACTAGTTTGTTTTTAAATTATAAAACAAAGCATTCACACACACACACACACACACACACACACACACAGATCTGCTGAATAAACTTTAAAAAAATTAGTTTTTAAAAAATTAAAACTTAATTTTCTAAATATTTAAACGGTGTTTTCATTTTTTACATCAAATATATATAATTTTTAATTTTGGAAGACTTTTAAAATGAATGATTTATTTTATAAACGAAGTGAAAATGTAATTGTAATAATTAATAATGTTTGCTTTTTTAATCTTGCAATTGCGAATCGAATTGCTCGATTTTCAAATGTTAAGAAGTTTTACATTTCTTAACTTTTCCAAGAATCATTTGCTCAGAGAAGTTCATAATCAGTTATGAGCTTTTTACACCTTGGGGGGGGGATGTTTCTATCCACTACAAAACTTATGTTAATCTAATTATTACAAAGCTATTTTACCATAAATTATTGTCTTAAGACAATCTGTTTCGCAGTATATAATTACTGTGTGATAAATTACTTTGTTTAATTGCAGCTTTATTATCCAAAAAACCGTTTAGCATCCTTCCAAAGGCAACTCGTCATGTCATGATGTCAATATCTCATGGGAATTTCACTTCGGATGGGACCAAAAAACACTTGTTGGTCGGATGTCTTTAGGAAAGAAAAATACAAAAAGGGGAGAAAAAGGAAACTTTTATTGCTGTGGGTACTGAAACAGATAAGAGGGGAAGAAGTGGTAGGGAGATGTGTGTGAAGGGGGGGGGGTCTCAACTTTCGTGATTTTTGAGGTCTTCTAATTGGATGGTGTTGAATAATCATTCTGACCGAAGTAAAATACGTTGCTCGTCTTAGTCACATGTGAAATTTAGAGTAGGAACCTTTATACTTATATACGACTTATTTCACAACTCATCAACTCACATTATTGCTATTTATAAATTACATAAAAGTGCATATTATTAGAACATGTAAGAACAATCATTATTTAACATAGATAAAAATTTTCGATTCCATATTAAAACAATAATCCTTTTCATACTTATTATTTTTTTTGAAAAATTCGAGATTAAATGCATATCAAAGAAATTTACTTTTTACTCTGTAGAATCGGTGAATAAATAAGAATTATTCGACAAGAAATGTTTTATATATCAGTGAAAAAAGAAACAAACGTTTTTTACTATTTTGATACTTTTTTTTGATTGATGATTGTTATGCATCTTCCAAAACTAATAAGATTGGAAATTTTTAACACATGTTAGGAATATTATTTTTTTGTGAGAGAAGGGGATAAAAGAATAAAAACAAAATTCTCTCCAAAACACACCATACTCACCAATTACATAGAATTTATTTTTACATGGAATTCATAGCAAATTATGTGAAATTTATTTGTAAATTATATGCCAGCTTAATTCTGGAAAATACAACATATAATTTTTTATGGTACTATATTTATTCGATAAGAGTTAAATTGCTTCATACTATTAGTCGACTTTTAATACAACAGTTTGAAACATGAAACTTAATTTTTCACTACTGTATATCTACCTTTCTTCTGTTTCGTTCTCCTCAGCATTCATATAGTGCAGTGGTCTTCAAACTGTGTTTCACGGAACCCTGGGGCTCTCAAGGTTACCCAAGTCACAATAAACAATCGAAAAGGAGATTATAAATGTATATGTAAAATGGATTGAAGTTTGTATAACTACAAGTATCTTTTATAAAAAGCTCATTTCATCATTAAACTTTAAAATTCTATTTGTACTCTGTTTGTAGTTCTACTTATAAATCTTTCGAGAGCTTAAATGCTCTTCTGTTGGTGTGATGTGGTAGTTAGGAGAGGGATACTAGTCAGGTGTCGTCCTCGTCACTTGACCATGGTTCAAAATTACTGTCTGCAGTGCCGGTTTAAGCTCATTTTGATGCCTTGGGAGTAGAAGATCCACAGATACTCTTTGCTCTGGAGAAGCCTGATTTATAACTAGAAAACCTGTTTAAGTCCAGCCTATCCGGGCCTTCCCGGCCCAGGGCGCCCGCCCCAAGTGCCAATGGATAAACCGACACTGACTGGTATTTTCTAACATTGAACATTTTCAATTCCCTGGTCAAGTCTGACTAAATTTTTATATAATATATGCTGCGGTTTCTTTACGCAATACATTTTACACATATCAAAGTCAGAATACATTTTACACATATCAAAGTCAGAATTAATTCGGAAATATCCATTTTAGTTAAATATGTAAATAACATTTTTATAAAATTCTTTTAGTACTATAGTTAAAAATTGATTCGGTCTAGTTTATTTTTAAATTAGAAAATAAAGTATTCACACAAAATAAATCCACTGAATAATCTTTTAAAAACACTTTCTTTTAAAAAATTAATTTTCTAAATATGTAAACGGTGTTTTCATTAGTTCACGACAAACATTGGTCCGAAGTCTCTAGGAAAGAAGAGAAAGGTACAAAAAAAGGGGGAGGAGAGGGTAGGAAACTTTATTGCTCTGGTAATAAAACAGAAAAGAGCTGAAGAAACTGCAGAGTGTGAGGGGGGAAGGGAGTCCTCTCTTTTGGTGATACTTCTGATGGGGTTTTGCGTAGAACAGGGATGGCCAACCCAAATGACCTTGCAGGTCACTTCGGAAAAACATTACAATTCAGCGGGCCACTATAAAAAATAATATCTCTATGATAGATTTGGATTTATTACAAGCATTTATTGGAGTAAAAATTTAAAACAGAACGAATTATTATTGTTTCATTATTTTTATATGTATACAAACAAAGATTATAATAATGAAAATGCAATGAATCAAATAATATTATTTAAATTTATTTGATTAGTGAGATATTTGTTTCTCAACTCTTTCACTGAGTTTTTTCAATAGATCTCAATGCATATATTTGTACATCGTAATTGATGTTGCAGGTTTTCGTCCGATAAGTTTGAGCGCAATTTCCTGTTAGATTTAATTTCATTTTCAAGGGAAACAAGTAATATAAAACAAATTTTAAGACAATTCTACTTTGAA
>BMAO01011384.1:0-60457 GCA_019973975.1 Trichonephila clavata | reverse complement strand
GATAGATAGATAGATAGATAGATAGATAATACATACATACATACGTTTGTTTACCTTCGAATTTTAATAGTGTAGATAAATGGAATTAACTGATTAAATTTGATGTTTTGTGAAAAGTAGAGAACAATAAATTAGCAGCTCGCATCAATAGGATGACGTTTACTGTAACGACCATTAATTAAAAAAATTGAAGTTAATTTATTATTTTCAAGTCAAAATGTTAACATTCGTCAAAAACGTTAATATTCTGGATAATCTGTGCATGTTTTCACTAAATATTTCAACGTGGTTGACAATATCATATGGAATGCATACATTTATTCCTAATAATGTAAATGAAAATGACTTTCGTTTTATATGCTGCATAAATTTGTAAGTCAGAGAAAATTTTAGTTTATTACAATAAAGTATTTATACTATATAAGGGATTTTCTCAAAATTTTTTTCCCTTGAATTACTGATTTCAATACACATAACATATTTATTAAAGGTAATATTAGTACTATAAATAAATGGTTTGGAATCACAAACAACTGAAAATTTTAATTTGGATAGGCGACGCAGGATTTCTGAAATGCTAGTGACAAATATGTGACACGTATCTCGTTTCTCCCATCCATATTACGCCGTCTAAGGATTGCAAGGATCAATTTCGTTTAATATGAAGCATACTACGATATTCAAAACAAAGGGTCGTGAATGAAATCAAGATTCGAAACCATAGCGCATTTGGAAAGCCCATTTTTTTTTAGCCTGACCATAACCCAAATATAAATTCTAATGCAAGCAAATTAATATAAAAATTGCAATAAAACTTTCTAAACCTGATGAATTTTATTGAAACAGGTATGAAATGAAATAACCGGGGAGTTTGTGAAATTCATATATAGGATGAAATCATTTTAATACAATTTATGGTGTTTTCCAATCGAAAAAAAAACCTTTTTATAATACTGAATTATCTGATGCCTTAAATTCATTTCATTTTAATTTTTTTTAAAAAAACTTTCTTTTTTATATATTAGAAAATAACATTTAATGACAGATTCCAGTAATATCCTGAAATAATTTTTTTAAATAACACTGAGACTTCGACATTTATATAAGTGGCGTTCAAGATCTGATTCCAATACAAAGACCGAGACGGATTAAGTTATTTGGAGGACCCTGGTGGGTAAAAGGTTTGAGGCCCATGAATTCAAGAGTAATAAACTAAAATAGTGAAAAGGTTCGTTAAACTTAAAATCTCGTAATAAAATGTATAGCTATATTAAAACTCAATTGCTCAAGATAAACCTTAACTTTAAAAAAATTGGAAATTAAAACTTGGAATTTCGGATAATATGTCAACTGGCTACATGTGATGACCGTCGTCCTTATATAGGCCTAGTCGATTTGTGCAATTGTAAATCATACACATTTATTTGTTTGGGGTTTGTACGAGTATTTGACAACGTATGCTACACACTGTTTACTTTTATGCGTCATAGTTGGGGCCTACATTTGTGCAGAGGCTCAGGGTCTACTTTTGCGAAAGGGCCCAGGGCCCCAAGAAGTCTAAAGACATCCCTGCTTACTGTACTAAATATAAAGATGTATAAATGTGCTGTGTGTGAAGCCTTCTGTGCGTATAAATTGTACAAATCTTGTGGTAAGAATTGCTCAAGTTTAGGGCCCCTGGCGGCCATCCAGCCGCTTAATCCACCTCTGCACAAAGGCCTTAATTTATCAGACTCTAACTAGGTCTGGGCCTATAGTATTTGTATCTCGTGAAGAAAGATTACCAAAGAAATTCAAAATTGAAAGATTTGCTAGATTTCTAAGCAAAACGATGTTTGATATCAGTGGCGTAATGTACGCTCCCGCAACGTGTGTGTGTGGGGGGGGGGGAAGCCCGGTGTGTTACGGTTTTGCAATTCTTTGTAAGATATGGCTTGGGGCCCAAAATCTGATCTTGCATGGAGGCTCTAATATTCTACGTAACGCCATTGTTAACTCGTAAATTTTTTTCATCAGATTATTTTCCAAAAACTCAATAAATGTTTTGTTTTTCAAAAAATTTAAAATTTTGCAATAAATTTCATTAAGTTCTTATGAATGTTTTTGTTTCATTGATTTTTATTAGATACATGAATATTTAGATCTATATAAATAAAATGTACTCTAATAAACTTAATTTTGGTGAAATATGTTTGTTTTTTTACTATATCCTTTAACACGAAAAAATATTTCATTTCCAAAATAATCAGTTTCGTGTTAAACAATTTTCACCGTATTCGGAAATATACGTATTTTTTTTTTAAAAAAAAGATTAAAAAACAAAAATATTAACAGCTAAACTAGTTTCATGAAAAATTTTATATTATTGTTATCATTCGAACTAGATGATGATTTTAAAAAAATGACGGGTTAATCTTTCAAATTAGCTTTGATTTTACTAGCAAATTTTTTCTCATTTGTGTTCAATGGAACAAAAATACAACTTCAAATTGTTTTCTCGGAAGACCACACCTCTAAGCGGATACTATTGAACCACTTTGACCAGATGTCTGCAATAAATGTCAAAAGTAAATTAGCCCCTTTTCAGAGGAAAAGGCAGTCAGACTCTCTGTCTCCGCTTTTTATCTCTAGAATCTTGCGCACCCTTACTTTAAGGTTTTGGTGATTTAACATCTCTGACAGAATTACTAGCCATTGTAACTCATTTGGAATTGTCCAATTAATATTATATGCATGTTGCTGCAATGACATAAAATCCTTTAGCTAAAAAAATGTTTTTTTTTTCTTCTTCTTTTTGAATATAGAAACAATTATGAAGGTTATAAATGTTAAGCTTTGGGTACATAGTGATCTCAATAAGGAAATTTTTCAATAAAATTTGTTACACCACCCTTTATACTGCACAAACCATTGTCTTTTTCAAATGGTTTTGGATCATATCTACTGTATTAAAAAGTGTTGTGTAACTAATATTGTTGACAGTCTTAAAAAAAGTAGACATTTGATTGCTTTTAAAACTAAATAAAATATTAACTTGTATTGCATTTCCCATCATATAAATATTACTTACTATATATATATATATAATTAATTACACTACACAATCTTTAATGCTTTAGAAAGTCTTTCACAACTGTGATGCAATTATAATGTATATGTCAACACAGCTGAAAATTCCATCTAGCACTTTTTAAGATCAAAAAGTCATTCAAGACTTTCAGAGATGTAAGAATATTTACTTCATTCATCTGGTTGATACACAGAACACATATAAAGCAACCTGAACAACTAAAACTATTTGAAGTATTTATAAAACAAATAGTATATCAAAAACTGGTCCATTACTGGACAAAAAAATAAATAAATCCTTATTAGTACATCTATACCATAAAAAAGACAATCACATTATATCATTACTTTCAGTACCACTTTCCTCATCACCCATGAAATGTAACATATGGATGAAATACCTGTATCTATATAGGCAAGGCAGATTTCCAGGCTCTATTTCTGTATAACAAACAGCACAAATATTATCAAAATGATGAATAATTTATTATTAAGAATTATTTACACATAAGTTAAAACATATTACTTACTTTAGTATATAGTTTTGCTTGTATTGATAGCAAGCATTAACATCACCCGATTCTATATATTTTATATTAAACACTTACCTGCAAAAAGTATACATGTAATTTCTAAATTCGTATGTTCCAAAAGTATAAATCAATTTTTCTGCCTAAAATTTTATTAAGAATTAATGATATAAAAAATTACCATATTCCCATCACTTTCCAAAATTTGTGTGGTAACATTCAAATGCAATGGAATCTCTATCCTGCATGATTTTTAAATTATATACTTCTAATATACTGTCATAAAGCCATTTGTGACAAAAATTTGGTCATTTTTGATAATTACTTACCTCCTCATCTGATATAAAAATATACAACAACTTTACCCCATAAAAACATAGCTAAATGTCTTGGAAAACATAAAACAACTCCACTACAAGCATATATCAGGTGTTAAAGATACAGTTAAGTTTTTTTTTTGCAAATAGCTTTTGAATTGAGTAATGCTGACTTGCCTGAGCTTGAATGTTTTCTTTCTTGACAACTAAAAAAAGAACATTTCAGAGCTTTCCTTTTTATATCCCCAATAGTTGGCTTAAATATTGACTGCTAGTTTAAATGCTGATTGGGAGGTAGGTACAAGAGGATCAGGTAAATAATTCTTTAGTAATTACTTTTTACCTTTCTTTTACTGAATTGCATGTTGAGACAATTGTTCCTGAACTATTTTACCTTGCAATAAACAATTTAATACTACAAGTAGAAGTTCAGTCTCCTGGTTTTTCTTATGTCATTACATATTTCTTTGGCGGAAGACCCCATACCACACTTTCTATCTGAGATATGGAAAGAAGTATATTCAACATTTTCAACAACATGGAATCTCTCAAACAATTTAAGAATGAACTTAATATGTTTACATGGTGCATGATTATCTGAGCATTCACATGTATACCAAGCCGAACATGATAATTTTACACACTTGTAATGGCATTGATCACACACACACATAGCCTCTTTCTGAAATGCTACCATAATCTTTTTAACAACATAAAATACATCTCCATTAGTCCACGATTTTACAAACCAAGAATTTGTTGCCTGGTCATAAATATCTGTCAGGAATCTTCAATTCATTTTGAAATGGAAATAGGTTGTGAGGATATAAACTGGGGAGAGTACCATTTAAAATTCTATAATGTGCTAAATATGTGTCATGCTGTATTTTCAACAAACTATCTGCTAACAGTTAAATTTTCATTTTAAAATAATTGGACATTCATGTATTGTGAATATAGATTAACAATATATATTTTTATCAGTATTGGCATGCAGAAGTAGATGATGTGACTTATACTATTAGTAGGCACAATTACAATAATTATCATCAAAATATTTATTGAAAGCAGGCTTTTTATCAGTCGATGCAATTTTAAAATTTTCCATTATTTGTTTACATCTGATTGAACTTATTCCTTCCAAATGAGATACTAGAGAAATTTCCCTTCGCATTTCAAAATTGGAAAACAAGATCATTTAATCATTTCTTCCAAGTGCATTGAAGGCGTAATGCAATTAATTTTTAACTGGGCACCCTTTCTCTCAGAATGTTGAAACACAATACATATTTCCTGTATTTAATTTATTAGTAATAACACGAGCAACAGAGTAAAGCATTCCTTATTAGTCAAGTACAATTAAACTTCTATTAACCGAATACATATTCTAATAGCGAAGATTTTTCAATACCCATTTCAAGATTAGCTTTAATGAACTCTATACAAGTTTTATAAACCAGTTGAAATGCTTGATTATGCTTTGAAAAATATATTATACTGATCCCTTAATAGTGTTTATAAAGAGTGATTCTACCAAGACATTACATTAATAATTGGAATATAGAATCTTTGATATTTCTATACAACTAGTTTTTCTTTTATATGTCTAGGAAGCTTCACATGTTAGCAAATGTGTTAAATATCTAAATCTACAATTTCACTCATGATATGGAAAAGGTTAAGGGAAAGTTAAATCTCAACATATTGTGTAGATCTTTACATGTGATTCGTATAAAATTTTTTGCAATAGATAATACATTCCAATAATGATTTTTTTCTTACTTTAATTAAATAAATGTATTTTCTTATTAAGAATAGTGTTATTACCTTTGGTAGGATCCTAGCAGGGCACCCTTCTTTTACAAGAACACCTCCAGAAAATTTATATTTTCTATTATTATTCTCACAATCATTTAAAAATTTAGCCAAACAATTTACCTCATATATTTACGTTAATTTTTCATAACAATCAATAGAACTTTCGATTTAACGACAAGAAAAAGTTTTACACTCACGAGATCCGCCAAGGGGGCAATCACCCAGCAGGAACTAAAAAAATAATGAATCTACTACAATGGTAAATACCTGGAAATTTTAAAACGTATTATTAAAACATTATAAATAATCAAAGCATAAAATTTTTACATTCACGTGATCGGAGAATCGAGCTTTTACACGGCAGAAGCTAGAAAGTCGATGAACGGAAAATGTTAATTACATCAAATCAAAGCACAAAATAAAATAAAAATACAATATAAAAAGAGTAAAATAATAATAATTCAAAATTATGAATCAAAGTTTTTAGTTGTTCACATAAGTTAGAAATTCCATAAATCAGCAAATATGTTAAAATGATGGAAAACTTAACAGGAAATTGATACAATATAAAAACTGCAAAAAAATGTAACAATCAAACATTATAATTCAAAGTTATAAAATACCTAATCAATAAATCTCCCCGCTAGAATTTTATATACGAAGCTTCCAGCACGAGCGCTATAGCAAGAATGATTTTAGTAGGTTCAATTAAGCCAACGATGAACTTGGCGATTTTCAAAAAGAGGCCAAAAATATCAAAGTAACCCATCCTTGTTAGTAGATTATAGGAATAGGTGCTGCCAACGAAATCGCGCATTACACGTCCGGCCTTGTTTGTTCCTTTTATCTGTCACTATCTTCCCCCGCACATTCGAAAGTTATTATAAGGATGACAGCATTGGGTGACTTTTTTAACAACCTTTTATAAGCTTTACTTATATGTAACGGAATCTTTGAACTCAATTTTTAACCACTTTAAAAGGTAAGATTAATTCGAAATTTTGCTCACGTATCCAGGACGATGACAATACAATAATTTAATAATTGCCCTGATCAGGATCATGACTAACGATTTCTCATTTTCAGATACCATCCCGTATCTGGCGACTAATTCCAGATTTGGCGAATAAAAGATTAAATTACAATTTAGTTCGATTAACTATAAAAGGGTGTTTTTTTAAGCTGTAATTAATTTTATATTTTGGCGTTTCTTTTCTTTAGGAGAAATTGTGGTCGATAGAATAATACCTAAGTACCAAATATTCAATTACAAAACACTTAACTATGAATATCAAGTTCTATATTTATATTTTGGATGAGTAATATAGTTTCTTGAAAGTCAACGTCGAGAAATAAATACCTGCCAGTGAAGCACCAAGTATGTATAAAAAAGGAATCAAGAATCGAAGGAAATAATACAAAAATGCGATATAAAATTTATTTCGTATTACAAGTGTGTAGTGTTTTTTAACGTTTGGATTGGATTTTAAAAAATGCATAAAAGAAGTGTAAAAGTTATCACTGTGCACGATCTAGATATAGAAGAAGAATTAGCACAGTGTTTGAAATTTGAAATGTTTAGTAAGTAATGTAAAAAAATCTTAGGTAAGCCTTTTGGAATTCGAGAAAGAAGACTAAACTTAAGTAGATTGACTAGCCGGGAAAATACCTGAGAAATATTAAGGTAATAAAATGGAACACCTTAACAGTAAACAGGATGGCATAAAATGAAATTTTGAGGAAAAGGTCATGGCCCATTTGGAGCAGTCACGTCTCTGAAGAAGAAGAAAATTATGAATAACTTGGCACTTCTTTTTACATTATTCAAGCTCCTTTCATCGAAAATACTTTGTATTTATAACTATCCTTATCTCTATGGAAGAAAAGTGTTGTTTGCTTCAAGCACTAAATGTTCCCTTTTAGGCTAGAAATATTCATAATTTTAGTTAAGTTTAGTAAGAGAATATTTGTTGGTGAGTTTTATAATATACTAACGCATCTCATACAAATTAGTGCATATAATTGACTAATTGTTAAAAAGAATTTTAATATTGATTATTATGTTTTGAAATAGAATGAATTTGTCTCCACATTAATTGAGAAATTGTAATTAGCTAACGTTTTAGGATATCAAAACATATTATATTTGCTTGAAGCTTCGAAACATTTTAGGTTAATATTGAGTGAATACATCAATAATCCAAAATATCTCTTTCCCCCAAGTCTAATCAGAATGAGTCTTCCTCTCTGTAAACGCTTGTTGTGAACATAGCGCCTTCGCAAAAAGTATTGTTCCGCTAACACATGCGCACTTGATCTTACCATAGCACTAATCATCTAAAAGAAATATTATGAAATTAGCGAATCACTATCATGATTTCTGTTCTGTTAGCCTCAGAATTTCAATTTCCTTAAATTGTACTTTTAGCATTTTGGCAACATTATCAAGATGCATGCATTTTTAATTTGGGCATGTATTTTTGTGTCTTTCAGAACAGAAGTGAATATTCCCACTGAACGTTAAAAGCGTTATCGTAAGTAGTTTTTAGAATTTTTCAAAATAAATAATTATATTTCTAAGCATTTGCTATGATATTTTGCATATTAAATACCATTCAATAATTTTCACTATGGATGAAAGTTTTTTAATTCAAGAACACTTCCCATTTTTTGCTGCGAAATGTAGCAATTAAAGTTCGGCTTAAACTCACATTTTTTTAATACTTTAAATTTATGTTGGGCTTAAAAAAAATTCGTGTCCATGTAACACATGTTCACGTATACATAACGATAATTTTTCCTCAATCATAAGACATTGTTTTTTTGCCACATTGAAGCATTTTGGTTTATTCTCTTTAAATCTATTTTAGACAGCTGGTGTATACAAGGGTGGGATTTAAGTGTTCAAACTTCACCCATACAAAGCAATCTTTTAATTTTTAGCATAAAGAGCTTTCGTCTACGTATTTTATAAACTGTAAACCCCTCCTAAAAGCATTCTGCGTATTCCACTTTTAGATAAAAACCTTTGTTGTGTGATTTCGAGTGGGGATTGTAAAAAAAGTTATTGCCAGGGAAGCAGTTGAACCAAACTAGCGATACCTATTGTTGAGTAAATACAATGAAAAGGAACCAAATCGCGGGGCCACCCCGTGGAGGATGCAACTAGTTGGCAAGTTTCGCAAAAAAGAAACTATTTCATTTATTTTCCTTTTGGTTTTATTTCGAGAATTATTTCGCAGTTTGTTCATTTCATGTCGACTAGTCGAAAGTAATGTTGTAAATTTTAAATCCTGCACTACACCTGTAGATAATTCAAAATTTGATTAAAGAGTAGAATAGGGTGTCCCTTGGATTTAGCGATTCTCTTTAGATTTAATGGTGCATAACGATATCATTTTGGCATACTTTAATTAGGGACGTCTTAAGGCATGGGTCAATAAGGCCTTGGCCACAAAAACTGCTTTTTCTCGTTCTCGACTGAACCTTTATAAGATCATGATTCGAATAATTTCTACGGTCAAATGTTCCTTCCGGTTGTATTCTCCGAAAAACTGGTATTTTCAGAAAATATGTCAACTGACTACAAGAGATAACCGTCACCCATGTATAGACTTAGGTCTACCACCATATATTATCATTACTCATTCAGTCTAACGGTGACAGTCGGTCGAGCCGGTTTGATCGATTGTAAGTCATACACATTTTTTTGTTTTGGATTTGTACGAGTGTTGGACAACGAATGTTATGCACTATCTACTTTTATAAATCATAGGTGGGGGCCTACATTTGTGTAGGGGCCCAGGGCCTCAAGAAGTCTTAAGACGTCTCTGGATTTAATACCATACTACATAGAAAAGCAGAGTTATGAAATGTGAGCTCATAATTTGTGGTCTCTACTCGTGATCACTATTAGTTATTTATAATCGTCCGACATCTTTAAAAAGCAAATGATTTTATCGTAAAATTTTGGTTCTTGTTGTTGAAAAACTTCATTACTTGTACTTTAAAGATCATTGCGAAATTGTATTTAATTTTTTTAGTCTGCCTTAGTTAATTTTCCTTAACAGTTCAACTCATAAGTATATTTTTTTAAAAAAATTCTCAAAACTAAGGGGAAATTATCAGTGATGGAATACATTGTTCAAAGTTCGATTTCGAATAATATCAAATATTCAGTTTCCAGAAATATCATGCGTTTGATTGGGAAGGATTAGATTGATGAGTGCATTTGGGAACATTGAAAGACAGGAATGAATAAGCCTCCATATTCAAAAGCTACACTAGAAAGAACAGTTGGTCTGAAAGAACAGTTTCAATTTACTTTCTTCAGTTGGTCTGAAGAAAGTAAATTGAATATGATCCAGACTTCAATAGCAGCAAATGTGTGGGTCCAAAAAAACAACTGTGTAATTTCATTTCTTTTGAGATTAATGTGATGAAGGATGAGTTTCCTGAATAGAACTAAATCTTAATAGTTTTTTTAATTCAATTCTAAACTGAAAAGATGCACAAAACTAGCATTATGAATCGGCGCTATTTTTCTCGATGGATCTTGAAAACTTTTTTCTTCGGAAGAATGCGAATTCTAAAATTCCTTGGTTTTTTTGGGGGGGGGGGAGGGAAAGGTGTAGTTTTTATTTCATTACGTTACAATGCTTCATTAATTAACTGAATTTTAATAATTCCCCATTAAAACGTTGAAAGTTGCATTTTACGTTGTATCTTGTTGGGAATTCTATTGCGAGAAGATTATTTCTTATAAGTTATTGCAAATCTTGAATCCATTAATATCATAATATAGTTCACTTTAGCCTTTTAACGATGATACTAATCCTATTACCCAGTAATTAAGAAAATTGCACATGCTAAGATTGTTTTCCTTGTAAGTGAAAGGGTACTTAGTATTATACCAGCAAAAAGTCAAATCACACACATTTTCTATGTACTGTGATAGTGGAAATCGTTCTCGTGCATGTTCAAACACAATCTTGTTCGTGCATTAGAAAAAACCAAGCTATTTTTATGGGTAGCAAAATTCGCGGACGGTCGAACACGATCTTGAGCATAGATCCTCGAGAATAAAGCTGATTATAAGTTGTAATTTTCGCTTGTTTTGTGGTGAAAAAAAAATTAAAATTCGGTTTTTATCTTTCTACAGAAGAGAACATGGTGGAATATTTCCGAAAATACGGTCCAATACGTAAGTATCTAAGGGATATGGGGGTTTTGCGAAGATATGGAAAACATCACCACCTGCATAAACTAATTTTTTCCCTGTCCAGGGAAGATCGAGTTCACCCAATAAAAGCTTAGGAATAATGTGTAGTTATTGGATTTTTATTTTAAGTGTAGGAATTAAATACTATTTAAGAAAAATGCCAAGTCTTCATTGTGGCTACGGTAGCCCAGTGGTCACGAATTCATGATCAACGTTGTTGAATCACGGATTCGAGCCCTGATGCCACTGAAGACACGCCTTATGAAGTGGCTGATTCACATTAAATATGTTGAGGCTCAGAATTGTCAGGTCTGCGTGGAAGTGTGGAAAACGGAGATGTCAGCTCGGGTATCGTTTTCATGACTTAACCGTGGCTTGAAATTACAATGTCCATCGCTAATAATCCTCTTGTTTTTTTTTAAGTGTGAAGTTAATGAACACTCATTCTAAATTTTAACCAATTTGGCAACGGAATAGTACAGAAGGAGGATGCGTGAGAATTAGCTTTTGCGCATGTAAGGAAACTATGACAGCCTTTGGCGACGTTTTTTAGTTGGCCGAAATGGGTTGACAGTATAATAAGTTAGTACCAGTGAGAGAGGGCTTCGAAGTAAATTAAATGTTTTACTTAAAGTTTAAAGTAAGGGTGCTAGTTTGATATCCTGGGTCTACCCGCTAAGTTGTTTATGTTCGCCAAGATGGGCGATAACATTATATTATGGTTACCATGGGATAACGTATATTACAGTTAATTTTTGTTTTTTTTCTCCCGTGGTAACCCTATTAAATTCAGACAATTTTAATTCGATTTCTTTAACAATTTTAATGGACTAAATTCATGACGGTCACATGATAATATAAACACGTGTTCTACATTGAATTCAAAACGGACAATAAACTAGCTCGTACTTTTTATTCTATTTGTAAAACTTGGGTAAAATTTCAAATTGCATAGTTGAGTAAAGATGCTCAAGAGTTATAAAGAGAAATTTCTGCAAAAAGATTTTAAAATTAAAGAAAATCTTGTTTTATACATGTACTTTTAAATAAAGTGACAAATATTAATTTTTTTTTAAAAAAAAGTTTCTGTAAAAAGCGTAATTTGGCAACAACGAAACGCATGAACTGATTTGCTGAAAATAGATAATTGCATTTATCATGACTATGACGTCGCATGTGTTTTTGAATTTGATTGGCTAAAAACACGTGGTTTAAAATTATCATGTGATTATGACGTCACATGAATTTAGTCCATTGCATTTGCTATATTGCAAGTTATAATTTCAGTCTCCTGTTTTTTGTGCTATTTTCTAATACGGTATTTCTAATATCATGGATGAGTACTAGAATATATATTTTTTAAAAAAGTGAGTGTTGTACTTTCAATTATTGCTATAAATATATATCGTCTATTTTCACTTTATTTTATTTTTAAAAATGTTTTTTTTAACGTTCTTTGTTCGATGAAATTCGTTGACGGAACGCAGTTTTTGGAACATTGCACGTTTGCAGTACTTTTTATTTGATGTTCTATATTATAATTTTGATATATTTTATGTAATATATTAATAATATAGCAATACAATTATTATTTTATTTATAATCGTATAATATTCTTTAGTTGTAATAATTCTTTTTATTATATTTTTATAATTATATATTTATAATTGTTATTTATATATAAGTATTATGCTATTTATATATTATGTTGTTCATTTATAAATTTTATTTATAATGTTAAATGAGTATTCTTAGGTACGCTTATTATAATGCGATGTGGTTACTCTTTTTATAATTACTATTAAATTATATTATACGATTATTATATAAAATTATTATTAAATCATACTATATGAATATATAATACTATATAACATTATATATGGTAATTACTATAAAATTATAAGTTTATTGGAAAATATTTTTTTAGATTATATTGATATTCATTTTTTATTAATCTTGGTTATTCTCAATCTCTTTCTATATTCTTCATTTGAAATAGATTTTACTGCATTTCAAAAGTTCTTTAAAATTTTCCTTACCTCTAGGCCGCCATCTTGGATTTCATTCCTACGACACGCGCTGCTTGGCGTGATTCTTTATCACGCTAAGCAGCGTTTGGCGCGTAGACTCAGAATATCAAACTAGTTCCAAAATAAGTTTCAGTGAAGTTTAAGAAAACTTTCTTTAAAAGTCCAACAATTACTTATAAAGAATGGCACTAAGTTTTTCATTCCGAAAAGAAATCTCCGCAAATCCTAAGCGTCGGTCCACATTCACATATAAATTCTGATATACTTAGGGTACCATCACACACCAACTTAGGCTAGAAGCATCCCTCGGGTTTCTGGCGAAAATTTTCAGTTGAAAAATTCCTTTAGATCAGTTGGAGGAATTGTTTACGAACTTAGTCCAGTTATTATCATTAGAACGCCTCAAATTCTATGCAATTTTGATTGCGTGTCTATGCATTATGAGTTTATGCATAGAGCTTTTAGTACGCATTGTATTTTCAATTCGTTTTTATGACTGTTACTGCTGGTTTTTTGTAAAGTAAAAATCCATCGTCAAATAGCAATAGAAGATTAATGTGTTGGAATCAAATTAAATCAGTATGACAATTTAGAGTACTTTGAAAATCAATTACATAATGAAAAGTTGCTACCTCCAAGATATATGCTTTTTTTGTTCATAATTTGCAACTAAATTCCTTTTTTTAGGTAACTAAACTTAATTCATTCGATTCATATATACTAGGAATTAAAAACAAGTATATTTTTATATTACTGAAATAAGCTTGGAATAAAGGTATCTTGAAGTATTATATTTCAATTAAGAAAACAGGAAATTGGTAAAATTTGAAGATTGCACACTTATGGCAGATATTAAGTGTGCTCTTCACAAATAACCTTATTGTAGAAGTTGTTTACGCAACCTGTCATTCTTTTTTTCAAATGAAAAGAAAGAATAAATTCTTTGTCAGTTAGTCGCCCTTTTTAGCCTCGTCTTCTATGGACTTTTTACTATTCAAAATATCTTCAATATTCATTTTGAGAGAATGTCTTGAAGTAATCTTATTGTAAAGTTCTTTCAACAGCGGATTTACGAGGTTGTCAGCCTCGCAATACGAAAGCAAAGTCTCTTCGCTTGAGGGATTTCTGACGTTGTCAGGGATGTTTTAAGGCATAAGTCAACAGAGCCCGGGCCTTAGCTTTGGGGGAAGGGGCCTTGTCTCAATCTCGACTCAGCCTCGCCATGACCATGATCCGAATAATTTTAATCGTCAAATGTTATTTCCGGAAATTTGTTCGAAAAGCTGGGAATTTCGAATATGGCAACTGGCAACTGTGGCAAAACTACATTTTTGTCATATCTGTGTTTTGGCCTAAGCCTATCATCATTGCTCATTTAGTCGAAAGGTGGCAGTCACTCAAGTCGGTTTGTGAGATATGCAAATTTGTTTCGGGTAACCATTTGTATAAGTATTTGACAATGTAGGATATAAATTGTTTACTTTAAAAAGTTCGCATGCTGGGTCTATTTTTGCATAGGGTGTCAGCCATCCCAATGCAAAAATCTAAAGTGCTACCTCTGAGAATTCTTCATATTTTAACTCTTTGTTTTTTTTCTTATGCCATCTGATCGGCAAAGTCCAGATCGAGGCCCACGAAATTCATCATGGCAAAGGGCTGACGCCTGTTGTTAACTGCAGCTTCTGGTACCATGAAGGTGACAGTACGATTTGGCCCACTTTCATCTCCAATTTTGAAGGAGGATACCCTAAGGGATGTCCTAAGGGTCATGCACTTTTCTTGTTTCACACTACCATCTGTACGAGTATTTGATAATGTATATTGTAAATTTTTTTGGTCATAGATGGGGGCCTACTTTTGCATAGGGGCCCAGGGCTTTAAGTCTTAAGATGTCCCTTATTCCAGCATGTATTCAAATCAGAGAAGCTTAGTGACATACATAGGTTTCTATGGGAGTGGGCTTCGTTTAACGACAAGACGAGAGAGAGCACCAAGGCTTACTCTTTACGTTAAAAATTTTAAAATCTCTTGGTGTATGGAAAGGGTTTGAATTTCCAAACTTCACCTTTGTGTACGCCATTAGAAAAGCTGCTTTCGAGCCATGCATTTTCAGGAAAGAAGTGTGGAGTGAAAATTTCCACAGGAAGTTGCTATTTTGGCTTAATATATGCCGTTTTATTTATTAAGATTTCTAACCCAGTACCTATCAAAGTTTATTTTAAGACGTTTTATTTAGTTCTACTTTATATATAAATAACATAACCTATCTGTTGCAACGATGAGAAGTTCTATGGAAAATATTCTATATGTATTAACAGCATATCAATTATAGAACAATCAATTGGCATGCAAAACTTGTAGGTTATGCAATATTGTGATTCTTCTTTAGTAAATTATGCAGAGGTATGGAATTTTAAATTAAATGCTTAACTATATATAATGTATAGTTTTGAAATTTAATAATAAAATAAAATTTTTTTTAAAGGTTTCTTTGAATGTTCCGGATCGTCAACAACTGACCTTGAATAATCATCTGCTGCACTGTACTATTGAAAATTGTCAAATTGAACGAAGCCAAATAGTTATAATTAATTTTCATTCAAGATACATATATCAATAGCAGATAACCTCTCTAATTGGTATACACGCGTGAATACATTCTACGAGCAAAAAGGAATATTTTTTAAAAAATTATCCGTACCTTTCACACAGTTACCTGTTGAATAATTGAAGATTTGTTTTCTTCACAGTGGAGTTAAATCTTTAAAAAAAGTGAACGTTCATTTTCATCAAAATGGGAATAAGGAGAGGCTTCACATATTATTGGCAAATTAAAAACTTCAGTTTCGCTTGGAAGAGTTGCGTATTAAGTCCTGATTTCTTTGTCGATATAATGGAGGACACTATGTGGAGGTTGGTTATGGTTCATCGGCTAGCATCATTTAAAGATTGCATTGGTTGCTACCTTACTAGAATATGGGACGAAGCAGATTCTCCTGAGTGTTTAATAGATTACGAACTTGAATACCTTGATGGAGACGGGTTCTCTCTTTTACAAAAAGAATTTTCCGGAATTTCTTTTGGAAAGGATAAAATCCCGGCTAGGAAAGATTTTGTGCTTGTACTGAAGAACTACATTTCTCTTCCTGGAGACACACTGACGGTTATTTGCAGAATGTGGAAGAATCCATTGTTACTTAGAGAGGAGGGACGATGCTTTGCTGTAACTAAAATCAAGGTAGATAAGACGTCATGTGTTGCATTCGTAGAGAATTTCGGTTCTCTTGAACCAAATATAAAAAGAGCTGTTCGCATCAAATCGGCATCAAAAGAAAGAGCGTTCGCTTCTGTAAATATTTGCGTCTCTGAAGACGCCAAGATCTGCATTGAAGTCATACCGATTTATAACGAAATTTCAAAAGTGTTAAAATGTACAGTTATTCTTTTGGGCTTTGAAGGAAAACAATTAGAATGCTGCAGGGATGAGTTCGAAAGACCAGAGAAGAAACCGGAAGACACGCCAGAACAATCGTTCAAATTTCAGTTCATTCATACAAAAAGCGAATTAGATAGACTTTTCAAGGAAGACTCTTTTTATGTTCAGTGCGAGATGGAATATTCTACAGTGATCGATTACAGTAAAATAGAGAAGACAGAATATGCACTGAATTTATCCAAGGACATGGCGATATCCAATCTGAAAAATATCCATTCCGCCAGCGTAGAGGACGAGCGATTGAATTATTTGAAAGAGGAACGACTGGATCATTTGAAGGATGACTTGATATCTTTCTACCAAAACAATATCCTTTGTGATGTGAAATTAAAAACCCGCTCTGAATCCTTTCCAGTCCATTCGCTCGTTCTCAGAGCTAGATCTGCTGTGTTTCATAATCATTTTTTAAATGACTTTGGGAGATCGATCCAGTTTGTACAAGCAGATCTGGATCCCGATATTGCGCGTCGAATGCTCTTTTTCTTATATTCGGATAGCTTGGAAGATATAGACTCGACCATTGCCAGACGTTTGTACTTGGTTGCGATTACATATGAGATCCCCTCACTAAAACGCAAATGCTCTTTATTTTTGCTGCAGAATCTCCAACCCTCTAATTGCTGTGATACCTTGCTTTTGGCTGATAAACATCAGGATAGGAGCATGAAAGCAGTGATACAAGACTATATTCACCAGCATGATGAAGAAATATACAGTTCGAATGAGTGGAACAATTTTATTAAAAACAACAGTCTTTTAGCTGCTGAGACTATGTGCTTAAAATTTAAAAAGAAATAGGAAGTGAACTAAATTCCTGCCGGTCACGTGATAAATGCAATCATTGAATTCCAAAACCGACACTAGATTTTTACTTAATGTTCTACTTGTACAGTTTAGACAAAATTTCGAACTTGTTAGCTGGGTCAAGATGTTCAAATATTAAGAAGCTTGAAAAAGTTTCTGAATTTTTTTTTTAAAAAGTCTTATTTTATGCATTTATTTTTAAATTCAGTGCATTTCGCTTATTTGCGTGCATTATGAATGATGAAGAATATGCTCTTTTTCGAAAAAAGTTTCTGCAAAAAACAACGGCAACAGCGAAGCTCATGAACTGATTGGCAGGAAACGCGGGATTGCACTTATGTGACTAATGACGTCACATGAATTTAGCCCAATCACCAGATTTTTTATTGTTATTGACGGATAACATACTTTGTATTACATAATTTTTTAAATAAATTTGTGTGTATGTGCTTTTAATGGAGTCATAGTTCTGCTGTAACTCTTTTTCTCTTCACAGGTAAAAATCAATCTAAATTTTCAAGGTTAGGTCAGACTGTAAAATTAACTCGGATAAAGTAGAAATTGATCATTTGGCAATATTCTTATCGTTTGATTTTTATGAACGCGTTTTACTTTTCTATTAATATTCATTGTAAGTGTATAAACTAATCATTTTTGGGAAAAAAATTGTTTTTAAACAGAATTTTTTAAATTAAAAGCATGTGTTAATTTATACTTGCAATGATAATTCTCATTTAAACCAAGTCTCCTTCATTAAGATATTTTCATATACAAAAAAGAACAGATTAAATTTGTTTTTCTTCAATGGCGCAACAGCCCTGGGTGGGCCTTGGCCTTCTCAAGAATTTTCCTCTATGCATCTCTTTGGCCATGTACTTTCAATTAGTCATTCTTAAGGTAGCTACACCCTTTTCTAGGCAGTCACAGAGGTTGGGTCAACCTCTAATTCTTATTCCAGAGGCAGGGTCGGCTTTAGCAGTTTTGCCACCCTGGACAAAAATAAACTGCTGTCCCTCATCCCAAAGCAACAAATTATAATTAAAAGATAAATTGTTCACACCTATAAAACTTGAATTATTTCCTTTCAAATAAAAAAGCATTATAATATATGTATGTGTGTGTATTATCAAAACATTAATTAAAGCATCATAAATATTTCCTAATTGATAACTTAAGGGTTTTATAACCTCTATCTGGCTTTGCCTGGCTAATTGCACTTACTGAACTGAAAGTTACGCCCTTTATTTTAATAATACAGCCCATCGGAAAGTTGATGAAGAACAAAAAAATAACGGGAGGACCACATAAAAAAATTACAGGCTTCTAAAGATGCACGTTGTCAATGACTTAATATAAAGAGTGGCTACTACATGGTGCATAGATTGAACATAAAATTTAATGTCCCAATTCTAGCCAGTACTACTGATTTTTTGCCTCTCGTATCGGCTTCATTATTGTAGGGAAATCTAGGAAATTTAGACCTAATGTTTTAAGTTTATTACATATTCAATTTGAAAGTTGCTTTACAGTCAACCAAAAATGTGATGCCAGTAAGATTAAAATTCTGATGTCTATATTCAACATTTAACTTTTTTTACGGCAAAGCCACATATACATCTGTACATAATACTTGCAAAAGATACAACTTATTTACATAAATTTCAATTTAAAAAGATTTTTCATAAATTCAACTCCCACAAATTTTATCGCTAGAAATTAATAACCATAATATACATTAAAACTAAATGACCAAACAATATAATGTAAATTCTAAATATCAAGGATGGATTTAACAGGTATTTTTCAATATGTTGAATTTAGAAGAGGTAAACAGTTGGATGACAGGTGAAAAATTTTTTTAGGCAGAGCTTTTATTTCAATTGATAGAAAAGCTTCAGACAAAAAACATAAAAAAAAAGACAACTAAGCAAATAATGTTAATCTAATACAAGAACAAATAAGTGATTCATCTAGATGGAAAGTTTATCACTTAAGATATTACAATGCCAATAAGACTCACAAAATTTGTGTATAAACTGTTAGAAATACATGAGTGGACAAAACTTTTATTCTATAGAAAAAGACGCCATTTTCTTCCATATAGCTAAAATTGTTTGCTGTCCAAAATATGAATTAAGATGCACGTTTTTTAAGCAGTCATTTGATTGCTCATTGAAGACCACTGATGTATACCTATTCTTACTATGACTCACAGCACCCTTAGAACTATAAGATATTTTAGTACAGGCTGGGTGGTGTGGTTGGTTTGTCGCTGGCCTTCTACACCCAAGGTTGCAGGTTCGACCCCAGCCCAAGTCTGATTTTCTTGATGCAGAAAATAGACAGCGGCCATGTCATACGATTATACGGCATGTGAAAGATCCTTGGAGTGTCTGTTTGGCTTGGATGCTCTCGGCCAAATTAAAATCCTAGTACAAAACTCGCATTGTCAAGAGCTCAGGTGCCTCCCTCTGTGGAGGAAACTGGGCATCAAAATTGCTTGCTGTAATTGGTATCACCTATAAGGCGCAGCACTAAAAAGTGGTACCAGCTCCTGGGGAATGTACTGGGTCTGCAAAGGTTTAAAATACCAATGTGCAGCCCCATTGAGAAAAATTTTTTTTTAGTAGAGCCCCATCCCCCCATACACACTTCAAAGAATATATTTTAAAATAATATTTGAAGTAAATAAACATGTTATAGGTACTCTAAGTAAAGTATCGCATTTTTTATTAAATTAATTTATTTTTAGACTAATTTATTCAATATTGTTAATTTGTGATTCAAGTGTCCCCTACCCATGCATTATATTTAGTAACGGGGATATCTGCTTACATTTTTTTACATAGAATGTGAAATGCAAATGCAGATAATTTGAATAAACAAACTTTCGAAGTCAGAGTTTAATTTGTTTTTACATTTTGTTTTTGTAGTTCATTCATGAGAAATATTTTTCATTTAAACACATTGTTCTAAATGTCATTCAATTGTTTATAACTGTATGAGTACTTTGCATGAGTTTGTAACCTAAAATTTAGATGAGCTGTTCTTGCTTAAATTTAGATTTTAAATTCGAATCTGCTTGATATGTCAATAAGTTGTTTCTTTTTCACTACAGGTGTTTTCCCCATACATGAAGAAAAGTGTAGTTTCTATGAGAAAACTATTTAATTTTGCAAAACGTTGTACTAACAAGTGTAAAATTATTTTGTGGAACCCAGAATAGTAAGCAATAAAAATAATCACAATATAGTAGGTAAAAAGTTTTAAAATACTCTTTACTGTAATACAAATAAGTTTAAAAAGTATTACAAAATGTAAAGCAATTATGTATAAATAAAATTAAGTTTCTTTTAATTATTGGGATAAGAGCTTTAGATACTATGGCTATACAAACTTAGTAGTGAACATGAATCCATTTTACATACACATTTATAAATTTTCTTTATGATTTTTTTTTACTGTGACTCTACAAATCCCTGGGTAATGTCTCATGGAACCCCAAGATTCCATGGAACACAGTTTGAAGACTGTTGGTATATTGAAATGTCAGTAGGTTAAGTACTTAAGAAATGGTTAAAGGCAACTTTTTGTATTAATGTGCATCTTTGTTACAATGGTATAAGGAATAAAATGCATATGAAAAAATAAATATACTTTTAATAAACACAATTTCAAAAACTATATAGCAATCTGAGCTGCGTGTTTTCTTACAGCAGCATCCAAAACAGCATAAATGTCTTTACATCCTTGAATAGCTATTTTCCTTATCTTATTTATATGGTCGGTATGTAAACGTTCAGTCATTTCATCACATGCAATCAATTCCGATTTCCTCAGAATTGCTAAATTTAGCTCTGTGCCTCCCAAGAAACCTTCAAAATGATTGATGTCCATGAGAGGAGTTTCATTCACAAAACCTGCTGAACAAGCACACAAGTAATCTTTCAGGGGAATTCCTGCATTGATCAGTGCCAAGGTACCAGCATTAATACATGCACTGCAATTACCACCATCTGCATGGAGGACCTAAAGTAACATTAAAAGAAATTTTTTTTTTAAAAATCTAAAACATTTGACTTTTTTTACATAAATGTTTAATTTAAAATTACTTTTTTCTTTTGAATACCAATTTTATAGCTTTCCTAAACTGTAGTGAAACAGAAAAACACTGTCAACTCCTATACTAGGGGAAAATTCCTATGAGGGGAAAATAAATCAGGTTGTATAAACATATTCAAAAAGGAAACCTTTTTTATTAGTCAATTGAGTGAAAAAATGATTCATGGGACACAAGATAGGTAAATACCATGGTAAATATAAACTGATTATAAAACTAAAACCAAATAACTTATGAACAGCTGAAATCAAATTAAGTTTTTCTTCTAAATATTTTTTCAAGTACAGTAAAATCTTGTGTATAATGTGCACCCTCTTTCTTATGAAGAAACATGAAATGTGTATGAATAAATTACTTGAAAACAAAAGCATTATACAAAGTATTATTCCAGGCTTTAGAAAAAAATAGCATACTTCTAGAACCGCAAGAGCCTTTAAGTTTGTAAGGAATGTTATTTCTTTTAAATAAACAGCATTTTGATATATATAGAAGTCTAATTTTTTTCTATATTCATCTTTTTTTATTTTTAAAGCTCTCATTTTTATACCCAGTGTATAACACGCATGTTATATGCCAGATTTTACGATATATTGAGTTTAAACATACAAAACAATACACAGAATTTTTTTTTAAAAATGTATAATTATCATGCATTTGAATATTCAGCATTGTAAATGTTATGAAATGACTGGTTAATTTCAAAAATATATTAATCTATCATTCTAGAGCTTGTTATAACTAAAGCTTAACTTTTGGGAGATAACATACATATGAAACTTTTTAACATTCATACCTTTTCTGTAAATCAACCATTGATGGTGTACAATTCAATAACATAAAAATCATATATTGAACTGTTCTACACATAAAGGAATACTTCCCTCAGTGCGGATCCTCCAACAGTACACAGTTAGTATAATTTTGAGTAATAAATTCAAGTTATAATTGTGATTCATTCACTGTTATGCAGCTTGGAAAGAGTTTCTGTCAAAACCTAACCCTCGAAATAATATTGCTAAAACGAATGGTGCTGATTGATCAAGGTCAGTGTGCAATTGGTATGCAAGTACATACAAACTCAATTGCTAAGAGAAGGGGCTCATGGCAGATTACAACTCACAGAAATATTTTACCTCCGTTCTTTAGGATGGGTCAGCAACCTATGGCACATGGAACAATTCTCAGCGGCACTTAGCACTACTCTACAATTTTATCAAGTTTTGAGTGGATGGAAGTTGATAAATTTGTAATGGACCTAATCTGATAAACAATTTCAGAATTATAGGCATTTACAGGATTGCGAAAAATTCTGAAGGACAACCCTATAGATAAATTTATAACTATTTAGTAAATTATTGAATGTTATTGCTGGGTAGATTTAATTGTTTGAAGAGAGAAAATTGTATGCATTTTTTCCGCTTGGGGTTTTACATACCAAAGTAAACAATATTTTGAGTCTGTAAAGAAATAACTGAATGCTCAGAATAAAGTCAGATTGAAAGTCAAAATTTTGCGATCTGCACTAAAATTATAATGAAGGGATATATTTATAACTTTGTCTATTTCTTGTTTGAATAAATATGTTTTTAAAAATATATGTTATGACCCGCATGTGCAGAGGGCCCTAGTAGTCCTCTTTGTTTACCTTCTCACACAATATGCATGTAACCAACCCAAGGAGCGGACGTACCAACCGTCGCTCAATAAACCATCATTATTTAAAGTATAAGGTCCGCGCTCTCTTTGCTTGAGTAGATAAGTTACACATAACTCAAAGTCTGCTCATAATTAGTTCAAAACATTTATAGAACTACCACACTTTGTGGTCATAGTTATAGCTATTGCACCCCACCAATATATATATGTACAATTTTAATTTCTTTTTATTTTTGCTGAAAATATTGTTATATTTTATGCTGTTTATTTTTATGTTAAGAGATATCTTTAAATGATGCACAATTAATATAACAAAACTGTAAATCTAAATTATTGACCACTATACTCTAATGCAGCATGGATTATCACAGGAATAGAATTGTTTCAAAAATGCTCTACTGAGTGTCCCATTGAATCATATTGGTAGATTGGTTTAGCACGCTACAGTTGCCCTGGGATAGTCTAATCACATGACCCTAAATTATACTTGGACTTATTATACCAGAATTACTAGAACCACAAACAAGGTATTTTGTAAACATTAAATCAATACCTAATACAGGTATAAAACAGATGTAAAAATGAGAGTTCTGAATAATTACTCACTGAATTTTATTTACATTACTTCCTGGTATGTGTTCTTTTGCATGGCTCAATTGAAAAATAAAACAAAAAGAGATTGAAGGAAAAAGAAATATTTTTATGAGTTAAATTTAAGTGAATTGCAAATTAAACAACCAAAAAAATGCTTTTTCAGCAAATCTCTGCTAAACAAAAAATTATATTGGCCAAATTTGAAATCTGTATGTCTAACAGCCAAAAAAAGGATTTTTTTAAAAAATCTATAGTGCCCCCTTAGCACACTTATAAGGACTAAGAGTTATATGTTTTCTAAATTTCAAGTTTATAGGTTTAGTTATGCGTAAAAGAAAATTTTTAATATATATAAAATGCCTCACAACCCCTTTGGATGTCAATTTTCACAAAACCCTTTCTTAGCAGATCTCTATTCCATGAAAGACATGCAAGTTAAATTTCAATCTAGGTCTAATAGTTCGAAAACTGGATACTCTTATCTAAAATGCATCATAAGCCCCAGTTACACTACTTGGGGTAGATTTTCACTAAACCCATTTTGTACTGAATATCTACTCTATGAAAGAAATTTGCTTACCAAACTACAAGACTGAACATCTAATAGTTCAAGAATGGAAATAATTATCGATACAGCACATTAAGCCCACACAATGCCACTTGGATTGATTTTCGTAAAAACCATTCTGAAGCGGATCTCTACACTATGACAGGAATTTGGTTATCAAATTTTAGGACTTTACATCTAATGATTTATTGTTTCCATTTTTAATCTATAACGCCCTTTAAGCCCCAGTTGTGCCATTTGAAAGTCTATTTTCATTGAATCTATTTAGTAGTGAATGATAGAAATCTGCTTTCCAAATTTCAACTTTAATAGTTTTGGAGATATTGTGATGAGCGAGTGGCTTTTCTCCTTTATATATATATTACAATTCGGATAAAATGTGATCTTTCTATTTTTTAGTACATTTTGTTTATAATTACAGGTCAAAATACCACTCTAATTATGTAATACATAATAAATGGGGTAAAAAGTCTTTAAATCTTATGATTACGATAATTAAAGTTAATATACCTTTTTTGTATATCGTTTTTAAAATAAAGCTTGCAAAAATCATAAATAGCAATTATAACAGTTATTGCATAGCTTATTTTATACACTTTTACATAAAAAACATAGAAGAGCATTATTTTTCTTTATTAAGCAATCAAATAGAAATTTTGTATGCCAATTCAATATATATAAGTAATTTTGTTTGTGTTACTAAAAACTTATGAGTTTTATTTTACAAATATCTATCCTACTTTTCATCATGTTTTAGTCAAAGGTAGGGAAGCCCTGACAATTATTTTTGAATACACAGTACATTTCACACATATAAATATATTCTAATTTTCCTTAATGTCAAATCAAATTCATTAATAATTTAATGCTACGTGAATTTTGTTTTGAATAACAATTACAAAACATTATTGTAAGAACTTAGGCAATATAACAAAACTAATTTTAAAAAGAGCAAGATAATTTATTCCAACTCTTTTTATATTGGATTAACTTATATAAAATGCAAGAAAAATTATGAATATTTTCTGAAAAGACTGTGGAAAAGTAATTTTTTTTGCAATAAGTGTACTTTACATTTCATAAACATACTATCAATAAATAATAAAAGAATTCAATTTTTTTTCTACATACCAAGAAAAACATATCTATTTGTGAGCCAGGATAGGTAGTAGTTAAAACAGTAGCTTCAAATGATGCTTGCAAAATGTTTGACATCTCTTGTGATCTTCTGTCATTACGAGACATTTTGTTTCTTGAGGTTGTACTAAAAGGAGCAGTTCTATACTGGCAGTTAATAAAAGCTCTATCAGACAGTGCTTTTGATTTCCTTCCAGTGACCTGAAAAAAAAATTCTTATAAATTACTCTGATTTAAATAATATACATGAAAAAATTTCAGCTTAAAAACCTTACTCAAACATTAAAGAAATACGGGTGAACTGCTGTATCGGCCACTGGTTGGCAAGAATTTTTTTTTGCCAAGTCGATAAATGTGCTAAATCTGATAACCCTACTGATTTTGTATCGGTGTAGGAAAAATCGGATTGCCACATTTCCGGGCAAGTGTTAATTTGAACAGCTTTCGAGATTAGTGGAGAAATTGAATCAGTGCATAAGCACAGTAAGTTTCTTTGATGTGAAAAGTTTTTGACCAGACTGACCAGCATCTATTTTATCGTCCTTCCGTCCATGCAATGTTTTCACAGCTCATATTTTGGCTTGGTTTCTCCTATATTGATATGTTTTTTCAAGGTAAATTTCCTTTTTTCCATATACATTTTTACAGATACTCACGATGGCCACCAATGATATTAGTTTTGTTGCAAATGTGAATGAATGTATGCTTAAGTATGCTGAATATTCTGAACGTTTTTTTGCCATGTTGCCTGTGCTTGGAATGGTGTATGAAAGAGGATTTAACTGGATCACCATATGCATATCTGAAATGTGAAAAAAGCATGGAATTGAAAGAAAGAATGGGTAAAAAGTAAATGATGGTGTTGAATGGTAATGCAGGGATTTGAGTGTGAAAGAGGAAAATTCTCTTATTAAATTATTTCTATTTTTAAATACTTAATTTTTGCAGCACTTTCAATGATTTCCTCTCCACCATCTTAAATTTCATGCTCCGACATTGCGTGTTGGGGTAGGTTTGCTACTCCAAAACACAACATGCCAAATTGGCAATTTTTCAAAATTTTGCCAACCAGTGGTTGATCCAGCAATTTCACCAGAAATACCTAATGTGATAAAACAAAATAGAGAAAAAAATTTTTAATAGTAACTTTTTAATGCAAAATAATTAGAACAATGTCAAGTTAAATTCTTATAAAAAGTATTTTAATAAAAATAGCTAATAGTTTTTTGATTGAATAAATTATTTTGGTAGTGGTAAATACTAAATGTCAAATTTAAAGATATATGGGAACAAAAGTTTTGGTTAAAGTGTAGAATAGTTGGCCCATTGGTTCTGAGAATTTACAAAGTGAAATTTTGCAATGGAAAAAAAAATGAAATATTAATGAGAAATTTAAAAAATATTAATAAAAAAATTGCTGAAATATTCTTAAAAAGTTGCTTGGTAACTGATTCCGATAGCAAAAAAAAAAAAAGACTGCCAAAAGGCCCCATATTCTACACTTTCAAGCAAATATATTTAAAAATTACATCACAACAGAAAATTGGTAATAATGCTTTGTAACACATAGTAAATCTTGAAAGAAATTTTACAAAAAAAACAATACTTCATAGTAATAACTGAAATTATTAAAGAGTGAGTGAATATTAACGTTGCACTGTCTTAGCAACACGAGGGCTTTTGGCGACGATCCGCGTAATTTTGAACCATGGTCAAGTGATGCAGACGACACATGAGCTGGCCCCCTTCTCCTAACTACCACACCACACTAACGGGAGGACATTTGAGCTCTCGACAGATTTAACGTGCATCGCACCCCTACACGGCGGGTCTTTAGTGGTACTGGGATCAAACTCATGACACGCTAGCCATTATCCGATGCCTAGACCACTTGGCTACCGCGGCCACGAAATTATTAAAGAATAGTGTCTGTGAAATGAATGTGCATACACGATATAAATATGAGCAATGAAAGACATGCACACAGACTGAAAATCTTTAACTGTTAATTAATTTCCACTCTCTCGGGAAGAAACATTTACAAAATTTATTTGTGCTGCATTAATTATTTCACTGAATTGCAGTAAAAATGCAACACCAGGAAAGAGTCCCCAGAAAATTATGGTAAAGAGAATGTCAAGCCACTACCAAAAGAGGAAGTTTTAGCATAAAGATGATTTTAAGAAAAACATTGTGGTTGGACTGAGAAGAGCATGTTGGACTAAAATGTCAAATCTCAGCTGGGTATATATGTATTAACATCACACAGCCAAATTTGTGCCATGCATATCACACCAGGATATCAAAACAAAAAGATTCTTATGAGTTTTATTTGAAAAAAAGACGAATCAGTCAGACTTTGGAGAAAAATGGCATAATTTGTGTGGTGCAAATTTGGCTACAGTACTGCTAATATGGAAGTATCCTCAGCTCAAACTCACCTAGATTTGTGCACAAGCTGTGGCAACAATGGTTTGATCAAGGAAATGTGGCAAGTTTGGGAGGTGTCAGGTACATCATCATTCAAAATGTGCCAGAATGATGCAGATAATGACTTAAGCTCATGAAGATCAATGAACCCAACTACAAGCAGTGGTTGCTGCCATTTTGCAATTTGGAGAAGACATCCAATAAAGAAACTGACAACTATTTGGGTACTTACATTTTATTGCAACAATGCGAACATTCAAGATAAGTTGGCAAACCTGATTTCGCATGTGTTGTATGTGCATAATTGGTAATCATGTGCTTCGTTTCATATAATGCCACCAATACAGTTGGAATATGTGCCCTATTTGTTTTTCATAACAGATCAAATGCAAAAAAAAAAAAAAAACCACTCAACTTTTGGGCAAGAAGTTGGTGGCCAAGCCACACAGGGGATATTGGCAACAGACCTATCCATTTTGAAATACAGTCAAGTGAGGATACCTTAATTGCCCCAGGAGAAACAATAATTACTCTTTTCACAGAAAAATAGCAGTTAATAATTCCCACAAATCAAGCAAAAAAACCCCGTTAAATCGAAATGCATTTGGACTGCAGTTCTATAGAAATCCTCACCATACTAATCGGTTGATATTATCAGTTACGAAATAAATAGGTTAATACACACATTCATAGCAGTTGAGATATTTAAAATGCACTCAAGTTTTTTAATGTATTTTTTAAAATTACGTAAGAATATCAATTAAAAGATTTTAAATAATACAAAGAATAATGTAGTTCATACTGGTATGGATTTTTAAACTGTAAAACATTTTAATGAAACCTAAAACCTTAGAAATAAATCAATAATAAAAGAATAACATATGTGTACATCGTGTGGTCCATAAACAGTGGCTAAAACTGTAGTATTTCCCTGCTGAAAATAGGCTGATCCATCAGCACCATCTGATACGCCTAGTTTACACTCAATTTTTCTAAGTTCATTTGGACGTCGACCATCCATTCTTATACCCTGATCAGATAATAGTTCTAAATTAGCCATTATGATGAATGTTGTGCCGAACACTATTTTACAAAACCCGCATGTATACTTTTATTTCAAAATAAAGTTGAAGTTGAAGTACTTTTCTGTCTAATGTATAACTTTCAACCGCTATCTTTTGAGCCACTATGTGGAATGATTTCTTTGAGAGATGAAGAGAATTTTACCGGTTTATCGAATGCGAGGAGATTTCAAGAATTTGGGCAACCGGGATAAATATTGTTGAAGTTACTGAACACTTTTTGTTTTAATGTTGTTAATTAATTTAAGTTAACAGCACCAAAAGCAAAGAAGGGTAAATAGTCTGTGTTTCAATTTCCTTAGGGGGAAAAAAAGGGCTTGAAGTCAAAAGAAAATAAATTTTGCATGTCTAAAAATTCATTAAACTCTACTTAGAATGAAAAGACCAGTTTTGCTGAGAAGGGTATTCTATTTTACAGCAGAAAACAGTTTCTTTGGATTCTATTCGTTTATGTCTCCAACATCTCATTGGTTAAGCACCAAACAAGTGAAATGAAAAGACATTTTGGATAAATGAAATTTTCGCCGGAAAATTCGATTGCAAAACCAGAAGCTGCTAGGTTACTCCCTCTCGCCCCGCGAGAAAAGAGAACCTCATTTATTCACACCTATAACATATCTGACAAGCTGCTACCCCTCTGGAAGTTTGTATATTTAATTAAAATTAAAATGCTGATCCTCAAAATTCCTCCGTAAAAAATAATTCTACCTAATGTATTTCTAATTAATTATTCTAATGTAATGGTAATCTTAATTAATTTTCTCTGTAACTACTTATTATTTTAAATCTTTTATTATTTCATTCTAAAACTAAAATGGGCAAGTTTTTTAAATACTCATGTTTTTTCACCCTCTAGACAGGAGATATTTATTTTGGAGCACCTAGCCCTGACGGGCTAGGTGCTCCAAAATAAATATCCAGCTAATAATGGACAAAAAAGTGGTTTATGCTTCGTTTCAACATGTAGACTTTTGGAATTGGGGGCGATTTCACGTACCCTGAACTCAAGATAGGATCTCCACGGAGGGAAAGAAGTCACACCTTCCAAAACTTTTTAAGGAAACTACTGTTATCGAATTAACAAAATATGGCTAACCAAAAGAACAGCAAAATATTACTACCTGAAGTGGCGTATAAGGGTGAGGTTTGGGGATTCAAATCCCTTCCATACGCCGAGAAATTTTTAATTATTATTAGCATAAAGATTTAGTCTCGGTGCTTTCATCTCCTTGTTTTCAAATGTAAACCCCACCTATAAAAGTATTCTGCGTACGCCTCTGACTATCTGTCATCATATTACAATATTTTTAAATTTACAATTTTCAGAGCTTAAATCTACTGAAACTTTAAAAAAAAAAAAGAATCATATGTATTTTTCATGAAAAATAATTTACAATCAATGGACCAAACAAGGAATGAATTAATTATCAAAACAACTGAGGTGCCACCCTCTGGGCATTTGAATATTAAAGAAATTAATGGTTCAAAAGTTAATTCAGGATTATATCCTGGATTGGCTTAACTATTAGTTGTATATTTCAGGGAATTTACTATATTATTAAAGACTTGATGAGGGAAAGGCTTTGGGAAGTAATGTAAATTTTTTAATTCGACAATAGGTTAAAAAACAGTTACTGGTATTATAATCTCAAAAACTATCAAGGTAACCCAAATAGAATCCACAGTACCAGAAAAAGGTCCAATTATCTTTTAAGATGTTTAAAAGAAAATTTTTATGAAAAATTAAATTTATGTGTGGAGAAAAAGGTAAAAATTTCCTTGCAGATTAAGAGAATTTAGGTTGACAATTTCTATAGTGAGTTGCCGAACTATTGATATGATAAGCATTCAAGAATTAACATTATATAGAAATATAAAGTAAAAATTTTAAAGGTGAATAACATGCTAAAAAAATAAGATTTACCTTTATTAAAAAATGTTTATATATTTTTCTTTCTGTTGTTAATGTTAGAATTTAAATTTTCCAGAGAAAGAAAAAATTTCATTCGTAGAATTAGAAGTGTAAACTTTTTGCAAATAATATTTTGCTCGGTAGAAATTAAAATGGTTTTGGTACATACATATTAGCATCATCGTAGGCAAAACGTGTTGTTTTGATAAAATGATGCAATTCGTGCATGTCATAAATTTTCCTGTGGTAAAGCTAATATGCAAGCACCTGATTTTTTTCGGCATAATCCCATGCAGTGCTTCTTTGAGCTCCACTTATCCCCAGTGAAGAGTATGTGACCACCACTGATAGGTCTTACACATTTTTGATAAAGTTTACTGAAAAGTGTTTGAATCATTCTTTTTATAATTTCGTAGTTTAGTAAATTGTATTTTTTCTTTTTCTCCCTGTCAAACGCATGTTTTTGAAACGCAAAGCCTTTGCACAACATCATTTGATCATTTTCCCAATGTTTTTAGCATTCACACTTGGATGAAATCAATATTTGTTCCATTTTTCCATATTGATTTTAAGATGTATTTTTTTATTCTATTATCTTGATTTGACAGAATGTGTCACTGTATGTATTAACGAAAATTCATAATATAATTTTGAAAAAATTTTAGATTTTTTTTCACAATTTTGTTTTGAATTTATCATATTTTCTTACACAGATTCCTTTTCTGTTCTTGTTTGTAACAAATTTTGGATTCATTTTAGCTTTCACATTAATTGTAATTTATGAAAAAATAGCTGTTCATTTATTGTTGATACAAAACATTTCTCTTAAACAATCATTTGCTCCATAGATTTTGTTGTAAGCTTTTCTTATATAAATATTATCTGTATTCTGTTTGTGCTAATTTTAGTCATCATGCAATGTTAGGATATATTATTAAATTTTCAATTATGCATTATTTTATTTGTAGATTTAGATCAAGAAATATTTTGAAAGGTCTGTGGTTTGTCTTTTGACACTGGAAAGATGCTTGTTCAGAGATATATCAAAATTTCTTATAATTTTAAAAAGCTGGTATTAAGTTTAAATTGTATACAATATTTTTTAAGGCAAATTATATTGTAAAATCTAAAATAAATATCTTAATTCATGTTATCAATGAATTATTGAATGATGTATTGCTCATTTTTCAGTCAATCACAGCATTACTTTTAAAGATCCTGAAACAGAGGCTCGCACTAACTTCATGGAGCTCTATTAAAAAATCTTTTCCCAAACCCGGGTGTCAGGATCAATTCGATTCTCACCTTACAGAGTAAAATGAATAAATTCAAATATTTGAATGGGTTGTTTTTGAAATTCTTAGTAGGCCATAGAAAGGATTTACCCTTTTCCTGAGGAATTTTTCTAAGTGAAGGTAAGTCCTTTTCTTTAATTTTCTCAGTTAGACTTCTCCTTTCCTTTAATTTTTAAGAAAATATTCTATCACTATTATTTGTATCTGTTTATTAAAACAGAAAAATTCTATTTGTTAATTCTCAGAACCACTATTGATATATTTTGATAATTTGTCAACTGCATTTTTTGTCAAAAAATTTCCTTTGCAAGCTGACTTCCCATTGTACTCTTTAATCAAATATTTTTTAAAACTGTTTTTGAAGCACATTTCTAAAATCAGTTAAAAATTTATTCAATATCGATTTACATATTTTCCAGTTGCAACATTTAAAAATTCATACCATTAAAACCTACAAACCTTTCAACTGATAATGAGACACAGACCATAGTCTGCAGGATTGATAACATTTCAGTTCCAGTGATTTCAATTAAAAACAAAACAATTTATTATTGCAAATTTATAATCTGTAAATTTATGTATACCTAATACTATTAAATGAAGCCCAGTGGCTGAGTGGTTGTGCATCCCACTTCCACACCATAGGTCCGAGGCACAAAACCCTAGGCTGGGCAAGGTTGACTCAGCCTTTCATATGCCTTATGCCTTTATACTAGTCGCCCATCCGGTATAGTGGTTAGCAACGCTGACTGCTATGCTGTAGGGCCTGGGTTCAAATCCCGGAGAAGGCATGGATGTTTGTAAATGTATAGTGCCTTCGTGGCATGGGGGTACTCTAAATAGTCGTCAAGCTGCAAGTCCTCTTGTGAGTTTGGTGAAAGGGGAAGAGAGGCGGTAGGCTCTTGACCACTCCCAGGGTGTTCTCCCTCAAAATTGGGGTGGAACGGAGCCAAATCGTACTGTCACCTGCATGGTGCTCAAAGCTACGGCTAACCACAGGCGTACAATATAGCCTGATGCCATGATGAATTTCATGGGCCTTGATCTGACTACCTCAGACAGGTGGTATTAAAAACAACAACACTACTTTATACTGCTTTTCTGCATTACTTAAATTATGTGCTGAGATGTTTTTTATTTCAAGTGAAGAACATTGCTGTGTTTCATATTAATAGTCATTAAGCCTATAACATATAAATTTTTAGATTCTTTTTTTCTGGTATGAAAATTAAATATAAACTTACTAAATAAGTTTAGAAATCATTGCTTAAACATTTTTTACATTTGATTTATAAGTAAAAATACTATTTTTTTTGAAGATCTAATTGTATTTCTCTTTTTTTTTTTTTTTTTTTTTACAGGCTGAAGTCAGTGTATTCTTATTTTTTCTTTCTATATCACATTTTTAATTTAATTTATTTTGTACTCTTAGGTGGAAAAAACTGATTTTATTAGCCAGTGCATTCATTCCTTTATACCCTTATACCTTTTATTTAAACTGTGGCTCGTGAATGGTTGTATGACTTGACATTGATTTCTATAGATTGGACAAATTTATGATGGTAAGATTTTTAAAATATGAATTCTTATAACAATAATTTATCTTAATTTTTTTTCTTTTATTATATGTATTTAAATAGTATTTTTCATGCAATTATAATTTTTTTTCCTTTTGTGTAACTTTTTTAGGTATTCAGCATTTTTTTGTTAAGAAGGAGAAGGGTATTTAAGATATATTTGCTGTTTGGTTTTTGCAATGGAATAAGTGTTATGATTATTGAGGCTCATAAATATGGAATCTAATTTAAGACTTTTAAAAATATTTCTTATATCTTTTAATTAGTAAAGACAAATAACTTTTAGACTGTGATACATATATTTTTGAAATTTATTATAAATTATTATTTTTATTTTTAATGTTTTAAATTCTTGTGAAGGTCCACGTGTCAAACGTATAAGCTTGCAATGGGTTAGAGTTGATGACTGATTGTATATCATAATTTGTTTACCCATTTGTTATCTTGTAAATATTTGCTTATTCTTTGTAGTGATTGGTTTGGTTTTGAATAAAATATTGTATTATTTTTTGTTCATTTGAGTTTTAAAGATTAAAATTGTGTAAGTAATAAAATAATGTCTTAAAACTCTGCTTCAAAATAACATGGCCCTACACAGTTTATTTACTCGTATGCAATTTAAGATTGCTAATTATTGTGATCCCTGATAGTTTTTGAAAAAATTTAAAGACATAGATGATTATAAACCTCTACAGGAGGTTGACCATAATAATGAAAATAAGAACAAAGTTAATTATTTAACTTCTAGTTTAATATCTCAGGGTCTTAAATTTAGTATGTCAGAAAAATAATTTTTTTTAAAACATTGATCTAAATATGAAATATGTCCTAAAATTCCAAAGAGATCCAAAATCGGGCATGTACAGAGTGGAGCTTGGGAACTTCCTGTTTTGGAAATGCAATCAAATACACTACATATTTCATTCAACTTTATTGTTGTTTTCCGCCTGCAGCACGGCCGAGTGGTCTAGGCATCGGATCCTGGCTAGCATGTCATGGGTTCGATCCTAGTACCACCAAAGATCCGCCGTGTAGGGGAGCGATGCACGTTAAATCTGTCGAGAGCTCAAACATCCTCCCGTTGGTGTGGTGTGGTAGTTAGGAGAGGGGGTGCCAGCTCAGGTGTCGTCCGCGTCACTTGACCATGGTTCAAAATGACGTGGACCGTCGCCAAAAGCCCTCGTGTTGCTAATCAGTGCGACGTTAATATTCTCTCACTCACTCACTCCGCCTGCAGCACAACACTGGAATTTTGAATTTACACAGTTTTAAACACAATGTTTGTTAAATGTCTCCCTTCATCATCAATACACTAATGCTATCAATTTCAAAAAAATTGAGTCACCTTTTCAAGTATATCGACCGGGATATTGTCCTTTTTGGCTTGGATGTTGTTCTGTAGGTCTTCCAGGGTCTTGGAGTGATCTTTGTAAACCAGGGACTTGAGATAAGTATACAGGAAGTATTCAGGAGGGGATAAATCAGGTGTGCGTGCAGGTCAGTTTATGTCCCCTCGCGTGGAGATCAGTCATTCAAGGAAGGCTGCTTTTAAAACACCCATGGAAACCCTGGAGTTGTGGGTTATGGCTTCATCTTGTTGTAACCACACATTTTCAAGATCCTTTTCTTGGAGAGCAGTTAAGAATTGTTGGATCGTTGTCACATACTGGTCTGAATTGATACACAAACTTGTTCCACATTTTCAAGTGTTTTAACGGTCTTTGGAGGTCCTTTCCTTTCTTTGGTAACATTCCTTGTTCAGAAGGCATCCGTCTACATTGAAACACATTTCCGATCAGGAAGATGACCTTGTTGAGGAATATCGAAGTGACAACGAAAGGTACGCTACACTGCAATTGCCAACCAACCATTAGAGCAATATGCCTCCACAGCAAAAGTATTCTGCTGCCTTGACCACAGCATATTTGAGACTGAGATGAGCAGAAACACAAATATCCCTCTCCACCCCTTCCCACGAACATCACTGCAACACGTTCAAAACAGGAATTTCCTGTGCCCCAGCCTGTGACTTAAGATATATTTTCTCATAAAGGGATTGCTGTACAATATTTTGGAAAGCAATTCATGTACTCAGGATTTGCATTGAAGGTGCGACGTTTGAGATGAATAAAGGTAGCGTGATATTGGTTAATTAAAATTTAAATATAATACATCACAGCTATTATTTACAGATTTACACTGAAGTTATTAAGTTAGTATTTAGATTATTAGAGTTCAGTTCTGTTGTTTTGTGAGGGAGGAGTTTTGTTGGTGTCTGTACTCAGCGAAGTTTACACTGCATCTCTTCTTTCTCTCTCGGCCCTGTCTCAGATTGGGGAACATTGCAGGCGGCTTTTTTTCATCCTCGGATTGCATCTGGTATGTCCTGGAATGGGGGTTCCTTCTGGTGTCAAAGGTTGTCGGGGCGATGTCCAAGACAGGCAGCGCAATATTTTTAAGGGTCCAGGTGTCAATGCATGTGTGATGACCCTACTTGCAGCTATGTGGCGGGAACATCACAAGAGTGAAAATCTTATTTGATTCTAACATTTTAGAGTGGGTAAATCTTCCTAGTGAGAATGGCAATTTTAGTTCATCTTGCAAATGCATTATCAATAAGTAGCAATAAATAATTATTGTTATTACTAATATTTTTAATTATAGTTTTTATTTTCTTTTAATGATGCATGTGTATATAATTATATTTTAGTTAGTAATTGAAACATATATGATTTTAATATTAATATGTTAAATGTATAGGTGTATAACTGTTATAATGTTGAATGCATAAATGTGTAAAAAAATATTATTTAAATACATGTTCAAAATATGCAATTGAATTTGTATAATTCCTTTTACATATTTATTCTTTAAAAAATTAACTAAAGTTCTTTATTTCATCGTACATGGTTTTTAAGTAGTGTCAAATACTTACCTCTTTTTATAATATAAATCCTATGTTTTTTTAAATATTTATTTTTATGATATTTTGAAAAATGTGTGTACTGTATTAAAAAAAAGCATGGTGCATTTGATGCATAAAGTACTTTTTCCTTCAAAAAATATTAGAATTTTTAAACATAAAAAATACAATTAAATTCTTACTATTTTAATCTGCAATATGTAAGGGCCCCCCATTTTTTTCAAGATTAATGATAATTATAAAAAATTTGCATTGTGTGAATGTGCTAATATTCTTATGGTATATTCTAGGTTATAGATTCCTGAACTTTTTGTAACCATTGCCACTTCGTAAGACAATAAATAAATAATAAGTTTTTCTCATTTAATGTTTTTTGAAGTAAATGACAAGTAGTAATAGAGATTTTTCAATTTGGAGCCTGAATTGTTTTTTACTCCTCCTAGTACTTGAAAACATGTTAAGATATATCTTTATTTTCTACAGTCTTTATTTCAATCAGTTGTTCTTGTAATCTAGAATGTTCCACTACTTAATTTGAAAATATTTTTGCTTCATCCAACACATTGATAATGAATTGTTCAAAAGAAGTTAAATAAAACCCATATCTCAAATATTCAATATCATGCTTTGGATATGCTTTGGATCATGCTTTGGCTCTTAGATTTAGATTGTAAGGAATAATATAATTTGGTCCCGATATTTACAAAATAAAAATTTTATTTTAAAAACAACTTTATAATGTAATTAATTATTGGAAGAGCAAATATTTAGATTCATAACATCAGCATTTATGAATATTTTTTTTATGAAAATGTTTAAATATTTATTTTATGAAAATGTTTTAAATTGTTATTTTTATTTTTAGGTGACACCAAAAACACTGCATCTGTTTTTATTCCCCATATCATAGAATTCTCTTACTTAAAAGTATGTATTTTTTCATATTAATATGTAAAATCTGAAAACATGAGTTATTTCATATTTAATATGTATTTATTAAATTGTTTATTTAACATTTGCATTACAAAAGTGTATGTACCCATTTTAAGAATAATACATGTACTGTTTAAAAGGAATAAGTAATATTTTTTAAAAAATATTTTGTCTGGCAACCTTGTTTTTGGACCAAACACTACATTTTGCTTTCTATGACAAAATTGCTTTTATGAGATTTCTCAGTGTATTGATTGCTGTTCCACTTTTCATTATTTTCCAGAGTGAATAAATCATAGTGGATTTGCTCTAGAAATGTTTCTTTTAACTGACCAAAAGTACAGTAATGCATGGATTTTTTAGGAATACATTGAGAAGGTATATATGTTATACCTGTATTCGAGTTTTTATTTTTTTCGAGAAATGTAGAAGGTAGCTTTTGAAGTGTAACGGTGTGGTAGTTTGGTCTTGATGCAATTTCACTCTTTGAAAGTTAAGATAAGAAATTAATTTTTTTCTATAAATATTGGACATGAAAACATTCTTAAGAGAAATCTGCATCAATAACAAATCCTTCTATGAAGCTTTCTTACTCTTGATTTTACTTTAGAAATATTTGAAACAGTATGTATGTTTTTCAAATAATTAATTGGAATTTTCTTTGCATGTAGAATTTATGTCTGGGGACTTTTTTTTCTTTCTAATTAATAATGATACTTATTTTGCACTTGAAAACTTTTATACCATATGTTTCACAATGTTTATAAGTTACAGATTGAAAGTTAGTAAGAAAATGTTTCCTTCACAGGTTCAAAAACATGTCCTGTGTACCATGGCTTCATTTACATCCCCTATTTTAAAAGAATTCATTTGAAAATATACTATACTTTTAATTTCAAAAATTAAGCTGTTACTAGGAGTATTTCTCCTGAGATATTTGTATACTTTTCTGTCCTTTATTGAAATCTGTGCAAAAATATGTGAATACCCTCTGTGTTTTAAGCTAATCTGATATATATGATTAAAAAATAACTTACCAGAGAGATTTGAAATTTTACAATTTAAAATTTTAATTTGATCATTGCTCTTTTGTCTTACAATGCTTTTCAGAATTCAATATATTTAAAAATTTGCTTGAATGTTAATGTGTGACTCCAAATGCATTATTTTTAAAAATGTTATAACTTAATTTTTTTAATACGCATATTGTTTTTTTTTCTAAGGTTTCTTGTTTTTTAAGCTGTAAAAATCAAATAAAAAATTATTGCAGCTAATTTCAGTTGCAGTGAAGTGTAATACTTATTCTTAAAAGAATTCGCTACTTCTGAAAATTGTTTTCCATGTATTAAAAACATATCTAAATAAATAATCTAATAAATATCTTAATAAATATTGTAATAAAATATATGATTTTTTTAAAAATTCCATTCAGCTTTTCTTTTAAGTTCTGTTGTAAAAGATGCATTTATAAATGAATACTATAAGTAACCAGGTTTTAATATTTTTAGCTGTTGAAAAATTTTATGAAATACTTAAGGCTTTTCATTTTAAATATTTACAAGCTACTTTACAGATAAAGCCCCCTCCCTAAAAGTAATGTCTGCTTTTTTTAAAATTATTTAAAATCATAAAAATTATGAATTTTGATTCAAATTTTTATAAATTTGTATTTTTTAGCTTAAAATAATAATAAAGTCAACATGAAAAATTAATTTTACTTGTTCATTTTAATATAAAAAAAAATTTTAAGTCAATTCCTACTTAGGCCAACAAAGGAAAATTTTATTTTATTTTAGTTTTTATCAAATAATTACAATTTTTTAGTATCACAATATTAAATGGCAATTAATTTTTATTCATTTTATCATTAAAGTATTGTATTGTCTTCCAAAACAATCATGTATATAAAATTTCAGTTCAACTGAATGCTTTAAAACATGAGAAAAAAAATCTTTTAAAGTCTTGACCCAAGTCGCTAAAAATGCAGCCAACGTGACTGTATCTGTAATTCTTTAAACAATTAGTTTCAGTTAATTAATTATAAGTAAATTATCCTATTGACGCCCAAAACAATCATGTATAGAAAATTTCAGCTCAAATGAGCACTTTAAAATGTATTTTATTAATTGAAAATTTGAACAAGTTACATATAGGGAGATTGTGAACTAATAGTAAGAATTGATTAAAAACTATGTTGAGGTGCAAAACTCGTTTATATTAATGATAGATACAAGCTGTCAATGATTTTTGTACCTTGACTTGTTCAAAAACAAGACAGCATATACAAAAAAAGAAAATGCATATAAAAATGTTTTTGAGTTATATGTATCTTTTCTTATGTGTATCCACATTTAAACTACATTGTTGATTAGCATAAAGTGTTTTGCTCACTCTTTTTATGCATGTGTGTTTAGGAACTTTGTATAGCTATAAGAAGTGTTAATGTAATAGGGAAAAAATAAGAATCATACTCACAAAAATCTAGCACTGAATGAAATTTTTTCAGAACAGCATGCAGAATATATAGTGTATAAAAATTCTTTTGACTGAAATTATCATTGCTATTTGTGGAACTTGTTTATATATATATATATATATATATATATATATATATATATATTAATACATTGTTGATAACTTTTTTACTAGTATCATGAATTGCAAAAATTGATTTGTATTGAAATTTATTTCACTAGATAAAAATTTGAAACACTGTGTTACTGCAAAAGAAATAGAATAAATTTTCTAAGTTTTGTTTACTTTTAGATAGCATCCTTTTTATTAAAAGTAAAAACTTTTTAAAGAATTTCGTTTGAGTTTTTAAGTAATTTAATTGTTTGGCATTTGATAACTAATTGGTAGCAAAGTATAATGTTTGTGTGTTATTGCAACTTAATTAACATAACACATTTTTTTGACTTTGATGATTTATGTTCTGGTAATACAATACCAATTTCTTCATGGCAACCACATAATTTCAAGTTATGTTTTAACATACAGCACAGTTATTTATGTTAATTGCTAGGTTTTCAATATTTTTTCCTTCTACCTAGTTGTATCTTTATCCATTTTCACCCCAACATTACGAAGTAGAATTTAATTTCTTCAAGAATAAAACATCTTCAACAGTGCAAACGTTCCAATTTGCATGCCTTAAATATTTTTAGAAGCTTACTATTTGGAAATCCAGTGTTGAAAACTAATCTTTCTCTCTATAGTGTATAATTTGGATTAAGAAAAGGCAATTGGTTTGAAACAAAACAGACCCTTTCCTTCCCCTTCCTGTTGCATTATATACATAATAGCTTAGCTTTTTAAAATATATTGTTGTAAAATTTTTAACCAAAATCCCTACATAATCTCTCTAAAAAATTTAGTTTTCGTTAATCAAAAAGTAATTAAAACCCAAGACATAGATGTATGAACATGCAATAAACATCACTTATTACTTTGTAAACAATCATTCAACAAAATTTATTATGCTTCACCAGTGTTGTTTGAAATGAATGTGATAATGCACAAGTAACAAAGCAACAGTTTAGAAACTTATTGTATCACGAAATACAGAATTTATATATATATTTCATTTTTTTCCAACTAATGTCATTGATTACATCCTACTTTTGCTCTAAAGTTTTGGTTTTGTATATGTTGTTTGTTTTTATTTTATTATATAGATATCTCAAACAATATTAAATATTGATTTATTCTAATTTCTTTCATAAATAGGTCAAAGGCACTTCTGTAAGAATACTCTTATTGAAGTTGGCAATTATGTTGGGTATCAAGCCAAATCTCTGAAAAGTTATTCATAGTATAGTCAAAGAGTAAGTTTATATTATGTCTTTTTACTGATTTCGTGTATTAATGTATATACTGTATAAAAATAAAGGGAATTTTGAAGTTTTATCTTGTTTTTATTTTTACTGACAATACCAAATTGTTTTGTTAACCTACATAGTTTTAATAATATTATACAAAATTTGGAAAAAAACATTACTATTGCAAAATTGTGTATTGCTTATTTATAATTGGAAGAATATATTGTTACGGTTTTGGTATTAAAAATTTGTTTATTATGTTAAATTATGTCAAAATTACTATTCTGCTTGAAAAATAGTGCAGGATTAATGTTTATTGCATGTAAACATGTGAATTAGATCAATTGCTATGAGACCTTGTAAATAACATGGGGCTCTATGGGTATCTCGCCAAATTGGCGAGATATCGTTTAGTTGGCGACAGTTTTGGCAACTTATTTTGTCGCCAAATTTGGCGATAAGGGCGATATTTGACGACTTCCGGTTCCAGTTCTCCTATTTTCTGGAATGTTCTACCACTTTCGCCGTGTCTATATAAGGCATACTGAAATGCAAGATGAGGAGTTGTTATTCAGATTTCTTGAAGCTCAGACGCGCCGGCAGCCTCTGTTATTTTACGGGGGATTCCGTTGTGATTTATGCCGAAGAGAGTACGAAAGCCTACGGCTTTGAATTTGATCTATTCCCCGCTGGATCAGTACATTGCGTTGTGTTACTGTTGTGTTGTATTACTCTGACTTCGGCTGTTCTTATGCCTTTCTGAACATTGTATTCTTCATTGGGCTGATAATAAAGAGCTATTTTATCGCTAACCTGATTAAAGTCTATTCAATCCCTGAACTCAACAGTGAAAATCATTACAAATTGGTGTCAGAAGTGGGATTGAATAGCGAAGATAAATGAAATGGCTGACTTCGATATTGAATCGATGTCTGGACTGCGTGTTATAGAATTGCGAGAACAGTTATCGAATCGGGGCTTGCCTACAACTGGTCTGAAAGAAGAGTTAGTGAAACGACTTAGAGACGCTATGGAGAGTGAACAAAGTATTAGAGAAGTGAGTGATGAGAGCTCGCCTGAAATAAGTGAACGAATTAAGGCGGTTGGCGAAAAAGAGCCAGCAAGAGAAGAAAGAAAAAGTGAATCTGAAATAAATTTGAACCAACTGCTGGCGGCTATGATGGATATGAACTCTAACTAAAAAGAAATGAAAGCTAACATCGTAAGCGTGATTAACACCAAGATAGATGTTATTGCAGACAAAGTGGACAAAAATGAAGAAAGACTTGGCGAAATTGAAAAGAATATCGAGAAGAATGAGGAGAGATTTGGCAAAATAACACTAAAAATTGGGAAATTAAAAGAAGCAATGAAGGTTGATATATCTGCTGAAAAATCAAATTTCGCCAAAGAAAATATTCGGAAACAAGAAATCAGCCAAGATCAACCCAGTATCGCCAAGCCGAATATCAAGATCTCCACATATGATGGAAAGACATCATGGCAGGTATACAAAACCCAGTTCTCAATTGTAGCCAATGGAAATGGCTGGGATCCTGTTACCAAAGCTCGCCAACTGACTGCATCTTTGCGAGTGGAGGCTGCAGATGTCTTAAGAACAGTCCCGGAGGAAGAACAATTAAATTTTGAAGCGCTCGCAGAGGCCCTAGAGCTACGTTTCGGCGAAAAATGTTTGAAGGACTTTAGTCGCCTGCAATTAAAATCACGCCAACAAAGACATAATGAGACTCTCCAAGATTTGGCGACAGATGTAGAACGGCTATCTCATCTCGCATTTGCTGATTGCCCAGCTGACGTACGAGACACTTTGGCTCTACAATACTTTATTGATGGCGTGAAAGATCCTGAAATTCAGAAAGCTCTCAGATTGGCGGAGTTAAAAGACTTGAAATCAGCTCTAGTGTATGGCCTTAAATACGAGGCTGCCCAACAAGCTTCAAGAAGGGACAGACATCTGGTGAGAGGAGCAGAAATAACCAATTCAGATCCTGGTATGGTGGATACTCTGAAAGAAATGCGTGATATTCTGTTATCCCTGAATGTCAAGTATAATAGAAACGCACAAAAGACGAAGGTAACGTGCTGGAGGTGCGGAGCCGAAGGACATGTTCAGCGGAACTGTCAAGCTCGCCAAGATCAACGAGCTGGGAACGCACCTAGAACCAAAGCACAGGAAAACTAGAACATGGCGGTCTCGCGGGGCGGAGGTTGCCAGTTAATAAAAAGCCCCATTTTGAGGTTTTTCAAATTTCTTCAGAAAGTGGCGGCGGAAATGGATTCTTCATTGAAGCCCATGTAAATAAATTACCTTGTCGTATGATCGTTGATACAGGGGCCAATGTCACCATCATGCGGGAAGATATTGCTCAACAACTTAATGAGAAAATCATCTGGACGCCGCCCTGCGTTACCCTCCAGACTGTGACCGGTGACAAAATTCCAATTATTGGCAAAATGAACATCAAGATAACCTTCGGAAATAACGCATATAGTCATACTGTCTATGAGGCTAAAATTACGGACAATTTTATCCTCGGACTGGACTTTTTAGAGAAATACAATTTTATTTTGAACTTTAAAGATAGCTCTTTGCATTCTACGACGGAAGATGTAACCCTTTTTCGGGAAGGAGTAAGTGAAATCAAACCTTGTTATCGAATAATTGCTTCATCGGATTTCACCATACCGGCTAGGCAAGAACTAATATTGAAGGGATATACTGACCAAGAGAAAAATTTTCGACTTGGAGTCCTTGAATTTCCTGATTTCGAGAATTTTCCAAAAGGGGTTTTAGTAGCTTCAACACTTGTAGACATTACAAAAGAAGCCATACCAGTAAGATGTGCCAACGTAAGTGATAAACCGAAAATTATTAAGAAAGGTAAGGTGTTAGCCACATGTACCCCAGTGACCTGTGTTGAGAGAAGTTCATTCCAAACATCAAATGTGTCATCTGAAAATGTAACGGAGGATTTGCTAAAAACCACAGAATTAACTCAGAAACAGAGAAGAGCTGCAGGGAAAATGCTTCGTGAATTTAAGGAACTGGTTCCCAAGTCATCCGAGGAGTTTGGAAGAACAAATTTAACAAAACACCGAATTGACACAGGTAATCCTCCTCCTATTAAACAACATCCTCGAAGATTACCATTTGCCAAAGTGGAAGAGGTAAAAGATCTTTTAAAGTATATCAAGCAAAGGGCGTCATTGAACCTTCTACTAGTCCCTGGGCCTCTCCCATCATCTTGGTCCGAAAAAAAGACGGTTCAACGAGATTCTGCGTGGACTACCGTCGTTTAAATGACATCACCAAGAAAGACAGTTACCCTCTTCCCCGAATAGATGACACCCTAGACACATATCTGGAAATGTGTGGTTCTCTACTCTTGATTTAAAAAGTGGCTATTGGCAGGTAGAGATGGATCCCGTAGATCGTGAAAAGACCGCATTTACAACAAGCGGACAAGGACTTTGGCAATTTAAAGTTATGCCTTTTGGTCTATGCAACGCACCTGCTACTTTTGAGCGCCTCATGGAGACGGTGTTGAGAGGACTCTCTCCTGAAGCTTGTCTTATTTACCTAGATGACATAATTATTGTGGGGCGAGATTTTGAAGAACATCTTAGCAATCTGAGGAAGGTGCTACAAAAATTGAAACAAGCCAATTTGAAGTTAAATCCAGACAAATGTATTTCGCCGTGAAGTGAGCTACCTCGGACACATAATTTCGGCTGAAGGCGTAAGAACTGACCCCCGAAAAGTTGCAGTGGTTAAAGAATGGAGCCAACCTCGGAATGTGCACGAGTTGAGAAGCTTCTTAGGGCTCTGCACTTATTATAGAAGGTTCGTAAAAGGGTTTTCATTAATCGCAAGACCACTTCATAGGTTGACTGAGCACAAACGGCCATTTGTATGGACTGAGGAATGTGAGGTAGCATTTACCAGCTTGAAGGAGGCTTTAACATCCGCGCCTATTTTATCTTATCCGGATCCTGATAAACAGTTTATCTTAGATACGGATGCCAGCCATGCAAACGTAGGAGCAGTGTTATCTCAAGAAATCGACGGCCAAGAACGTGTCATCGCTTACTGGAGTAAGTGCCTGTCGAAGCCCGAGCGAAATTATTGCATCACCAGAAAAGAATTGCCACCGTTAAGGCTGTTGAAAATTTTCACAGTTACGTTTACAGACGAAAATTCCTGCTCCGAACAGACCATGCATCTCTCACATGGCTTTTGAATTTCAAGAACCCAGAGGGACAGATTGCTAGGTGGATACAGAAACTCCAGGAGTACGACTTCGACATCCGACACCACAAAGGATCCTTGCACGGAAATGCAGACGCCTTGTCCAGGAAACCCTGTTCAGAGAATGTTCGCATGTGCTCTACAGCTGAGATGAAATATGGGAAAACGGTGCCGGTTGTGCGCCAGATCACTGTGTCAGCTACATCACATTTAGACCCTTGGAGTGATGAAGAAGTTCGCGAAGCACAAATGAAGGATCCTGACCTAAAACCCATTATTGAACGCATGGAGTCGTCTAGTGTGAGACCCTCTTGGCAAGATATCTCTAGTTTAAGTCCTGGTAGCAAACGGTATTGGGCTCTTTGGGATTCTCTTCACATTCGAAACGGCGTCCTGTATAGAAAATGGGAATCCGAAGATGGCAAAACATCAAGGTGGCAGTTAGTACTCCCTCGATCACGAATACCTGACGTACTAAAGGAATTACACAATAGTTCAACAAGTGGCCATTTCGGAGTTATGAAGACCATGCAGAGAGTTCGAGAGCGGTTTTATTGGAATAACGTAAGAACTGATGCCGAAAAATGGTGCAAGTCCTGCTATACCTGTGGAGCACGTAAAGGACCGAACAGACGTAGTCGTGGAAAGCTACACCTATACAATGTAGGGGCACCATTCGAAAGAATTGCGTTCGACATCTTGGGACCTTTTCCACGATCAAAAGACAATAACCGATACATTTTATCTGTCATCGATTATTTCACGAAATGGCCTGAGGCATATCCGATTCCCGATCAGGAAGCGACAACTGTTGCAGAAGTGTTAGTGGACAATTGGATTTCCAGGTTCGGGAACACCCCTTCAACTCCATTCCGATCAGGGGAGAAATTTCATTTCTGCTGTCTGCCAAGAACTTTGTAAAATCCTGGGAATCGATAAAACACGAACAACCCCTCTACATCCACAATTGGATGGCATGGTAGAAAGATTTAATCGAACGATCCTGAATAGTCTCTCTCACCTTGTTTCAAAGAACCAACAAGACTGGGATCAGAAACTACCGCTGTTCCTGCTGGCTTACAGAAGTGCCGTCCATGAAACTACCGGCTTTACACCTTCAAATATGCTCTTTGTTCGTGAACTCCGTCTCCCCTGTGATCTCGTATTCGGACGTCCACCGGATGCGCCTTCTTCGCCTGAAGACTATGTTTAGAATCTCCAGGCACGGTTAGAAGACGTTCATCAATTTGCCCGAGGTCGCATTAACATCGCGACGGACAAGATGAAGATCCGATACGATGCAAGAGCTACAGGGCATACATTTAACGAAGGTGACAAGGTTTGGTTCTGGAACCCGTACCGACGTAAAGGACTTTCTCCGAAGCTTCAAACATCGTGGGAAGGGCCTTATACAGTTCTAAAAAGACTGAACGACGTCGTGGTTCGAATCCGTAAGTCTAGGAATGCTAAGCCTAGAGTCGTTCATTACGATCGCTTAGCTCCTTATTATGGTAACAATACTTAGTTTAGGGATCAATTTTTTTTTTTAAACCATGGTTTCACCACCTTCAACCATTTCCTTTTGTAAATAGTCCTGTAAATAGTTGTTTTTTTATTTGTTATGTTGAGTATACTTTCATTGTCATTTGTTTATCTTATATTTAAAATAATATAATTGTTTGATTTAAATGGCTTTCTGCTCAAGTGTACTGCCCGAGACGTGCAGTCTTTGAGGAGGGGGCAATGTTACGATTTTGGTATTTAAAATGTGCTTATTATGTTAAATTATGTCAAAATTACTATTCTGCTTGAAAAATAGTGCAGGATTAATGTTTATTGCATGTAAACATGTGAATTAGATCAATTGCTATGAGACCTTGTAAATAACATGGGGCTCTATGGGTATCTCGCCAAATTGGCGAGATATCGTTTAGTTGGCGACAGTTTTGGCAACTTATTTTGTTCACTTATTGCAGGCGAGCTCTCATCACTCACTTCTCTAATACTTTGTTCACTCTCCATAGCGTCTCTAAGTCGTTTCACTAACTCTTCTTTCAGACCAGTTGTAGGCAAGCCCCGATTCGATAACTGTTCTCGCAATTCTATAACACGCAGTCCAGACACTGATTCAATATCGAAGTCAGCCATTTCATTTATCTTCGCTATTCAATCCCACTTCTGACACCAATTTGTAACGATTTTCACTGTTGGGTTCAGGGATTGAATAGACTTTAATCAGGATAGCGATAAAGAACTATTTTATCGCTATCCTGATTAAAGTCTATTCAATCCCTGAACCCAACAGTGAAAATCGTTACAATATATATAACCTTGATTCATTTGATTCTCTCATCTTCAAAAACTAAAGTGTTTGCACAAAAAAAAAAATTTTTTTTTAAAGGAACATTTAGAATTTATTTATTTTTGCTACAGTTAGTCAGGTTTCATTTTTCCTCAATTTGTTATAACTGCTTATTTTTAAGTATGCGCTTTTATTTATTGTTTTATACTTTCTAATTTTCACTTGTTGGTTTGACATCTGAAAGTATTTTTTGTAACAATCTGATGATTGACCAATAAGACCCTGTTGTATAAATTGACTGAGAACCAGTTCTAACAAGAGATAAAATCAACTTAAAAAAAATTTTTTTTTTAATCCTACGTCCATCTTTGGCATCTCTGCCATTGCCGAAGAGCAGCCCAATAAAATGATCATGAAGAATAAAAAGAATTAAAATTTGTCTCCGTAGAGTTGTCTACAAAAAGCTTTAAAACAATAAGGCAATGTCTGAGGTGGTCACCATCCATTTCACCCTGGTTGCACAGAGGGCACAAAGCAGAATCCTTTACTCCAATGCAATGTAAATGGTGGCTTCAGTTGCCTTCACATGGTGCCTCCCCTGTTTAAATTAAACGACTGATAAATTATCACCTTAAAGTAGCTCTTTAAAAAAAATTAAAACTATTTAGATACAAAACACTGAATTGAAAATGAAACGTTGGTTGTACTATCCTGTGATTATCAAACAGTCCTGATTTTTTTATTTTGAATATAGAAAGCAAAAAGTTATGATATTGCAGTTGCAGCATTATACATGGAATTTCAGAAGAAGGAATATTGCAATTCTTCTAAAATTGATTATGCAATAAATGTGACATACCTTGTGACTCTCTTTAAGTTGTATCTATCTTCATTTAAGTTTTTTTTTAAACCCTCCATGAAGCCAGTTTAAGAATAACTTAATTTTTAGTACCATATTGAATGATTTATATGTTAGGATGAATAATTGTGTAAATTTATTACAAATGTATATTGTACAAAAATTATTTGAATGCTGCTTAATTTATTTAAAGCAGTTAAACAAAATTGAAGGAATCCCAAATAAAAATTACTTATGTCATCAGATTTCATTTGTTATGGTTTTTTAAAATACTGGTGAGAAAATTGCTAATAATTATAAAAGAATATAGAAAGGAAGAAAGTTTTAAATCACTGATATGAGAATTGTCACACACACAGTCATTGAAAATTGGCTAAAAAATCTGCCTGTGGTATAGTGTGGAATTTTGTTTGATGTTTTCTTATACTATAGGGAAAATTAAAATGTGTGTGGACTTGGATTCATTTAAAGCAAATTTCATGTAATGATTTGAACTAAATCATCTTTATATTGAATATTTTTAAATAGTAATCAACAAGGTAAAAAGGATAAAAATATGAACCCCCCCCCTTCCCCTCAAATTTGATTTGTGTGAAAATGTATTAAAACAAACTTTAACATTGAATACTAATCATTTGCAAATTTAATGTCGTGTAGTTTGTACTTAAGTATTAATTTGTTTATAAAAATTATCTTGCAAATAAAGTGCAATAATTAAATTCTAATTTCTTCTTGTGTCGTAAAACTTATCAGTATTTTTGTGGAATATATGGAACTTGTAATATAACACTTTTAAAGAAAACTATTTATTATAATTTCCCCCCTTTTAAGCTAATTTAATGCAACAATCAAATGCATTTTAAGATAACATTTTTTTTAGATTTCCATTTTATTAAATTTATCATTTAAAGTTGTTAAATTTTAAATGAGCATTTATTGTAAATTATGCAATGTCTATTTTTAGCAAATTTTTTATGTGGGTTCCATATTTTGCAGAAAAATATGAAGAAAGCAGTAAGAACTACAATATGGGTTTTACTATAATAGTTTCTATAGATGATATATTTTTAAGAATTAAGAGCCATTGTTATAAACATTATATAAAGGATAGATACAGAGAAAGAAGCATTCACAGATACATTTATCATTAATCTAAATGCATGTACAATACATCCAAATGAAACTTTTTTAAAACGGATCTTAAAATTTCAGTTTATTAGAAGAAATGAAATACTTTCCAATTATATATAATACGGCAAATAATTTTCTTGCTTTTTTGCAATAATATGTTTTATCATTTAAAGTAAATTTGAATACTAAACTATTTTTGTTTTTCTGGAAGCTTTTTAAATTCAGATGCATAAAAATAGGTTAAATAAAAGATAATTGTAATAATTTCTTTTATGATTTTTAAGTATTCACTTTGATAGATGTGATATTAAAGGAATGAAATAACAGGAGGTATGTACAGTATTAGAAATATGTTTGTGAATTCATTATAATATACTAAATTGGCAAAAATAGTCATCTTTGGTTCTTACAATATTTAACGGTTCATTTTTGATTACACACATAAAATTTTAAAAAAAATACATATGCTAATAAGTATTTTTATAAGATGTGTATGCACCTTGTTAAAATATATACTAGTAATTCAAAAATGTTTTAGTGAGCATTATTGAACATTTCAAGTAGCAACTAGGACGTAAGTCAAGAACTGATTGTACATTTCATTAACAAGCATGTTTTTGCCCTGAAATTATCTTTATTTTTCTATCAAGATATAAAGATGAATGTGCTGTGGAATTAATTTTTCATGTTGATTTATTTACACAAACAACAAGGCATACATTGATAATTGTGATCCATAAGTAAAGGCAAAGACAAAACCTTTCTATTATAAAGATTATGTATAGTTGTATCCATTATAAGTATGATAAAATTGTTTGTTATTTAATAAATGAATACATGAAAAATGCAATTATATGTATAATGCATAAAAATGTGAAATAAAATTAAAATATTCTGTTAAATTTATTAATATACATTGCAAAATACCTATTTCTGGATTTCAGTGTTTTTTTTTAAATGCTAAATATGAAGAATAAAGTAAGAAATATTAAAATTTTTCATCATTAGAAAAACAGTTATAAAGCAGAAATCAAGTTCTGTATAATTGGAATATATATATATTTAATTTATTAATATAAAATACTAACCTTTTAAAAAATTTATTAATTCAGTATGTAATCTTACTATAATTTTTTGCCATACAATGAAAAATAAATAAATCTTAATTGTGTTTTAATAGTTTATAGCTTTTCATGTGTTGCCTTTTTATCACTTTTTTCACAATTTTTTTCAGTTTAATTTTACTTATTCGTTACATATACATGTAAATAAATATTTTTGTATTTAATCATATTTGTATAAAAATGTGTCAAAAGTGATTGAATAGAAGCTGTTAATTTTCTGAAACCAAATTATTTCTCAAGCTCATCGGAATCTTTGACACTGTCATTAGCATCTGGTTCTACATCATATTTGGGGGATGTTTCGAAAGTATCGTTAGTTTTTTTTTTTTCCGAAGGGTATTACAAAATGAGAAAATTCGTTACCGTAACATAAGAACAATCTTTCCTGAATTCAGGAAGGGAGGATTGTGAGTAATGGCGCTTGTGCAGAATGTAAAAGAACAGAAGAAGCAGCCGACTGATGTGTCCCACCTCACTTAGGTAAAAAGGACCATATTAAGACAATAAATTGAAAAGACTGAGAAATTTTGTTTTTGGAGGGCAATACAAGATCCCACACAGCAAAGGACACTCCAGAATACATTCGTCGTCTAGAATGAGGGAAATTGAATCACCCGGCCTACAGCCCCGATCTTATTCCATCAGACTTCCACCTTTCTCCCTCGTTATTGACACTTCACTTCAGAAGTAAATAAAAGTTGCAGCAGAGTGGGAACTTATTGAAATCGCTGGGCACTAAATTTTTCGAAATACTTTAAATTGATCGCACCACACGACAAATGTATCAATATTGATGGTGATTTTAGGGGAAAATAGTGCATAGATAGCTTTTTTTATATGACGGGTTTTTTGCTTTTCTTAATACTGTTTGCTTGTGAAAAGGAAAAAAAAACTTACTTTTTCAAAAACCGACTGCTGTATTAACTGCACCTTATTTAAATCAGTTTCCTTTTCAATTAATTCAAAGATTTTGTTTTCAGCTACATCCGAAAAAAAGTCTTCTGTTCAATGTTTGTGCGATATTTTACTACATGATTCAGATAAAAAATAAAAAAAAAAAATCGAAGACTGGATTTATGAAAACTTGATTAAAAACGATTTCGAGTCATTTTTTTCCAACAGGCATTTAATGTAAAAGGGTTTTGATTTTTTTTTAACGCACTGTTTAATAATTTATATAACAATCGATATTCGAGAACTTCTAGTTTTGAGAATAATTTACGCTTAGATTAAATTTCGCATTTTTTTTTATGTGTAACATCTTTGCTGGAGATTTGTGGGAGTGATTTCGTGAAAAGGGACGGAAATGCGTATCAGGAAGTCGGGGAAGTGCGCGCTATTTAATTTGACTAATCAGCGCCCTTGGTGGTGTCTCTTCGCTACCCTCACAGGAAGTTCTGTTTTTTTCTCCTACATTCCGGAGGGACTCTCCCCTCCCTGCGGTCTTGGCCTCGGGATCTTTGTTTGTGTTTTGTTTTCTCACTTTAGGATCAGAGAAGCTAAGTCCTTTAGCTGGATCTTGTAAAGATATATCCACAGGGGTCCAACTCTAATAGCCATCAAGTCGCCAGCCTTTTTTATATTGTTAAATTTAGCATTTCAAAATATTCTAATTCAAAAACTCGGTTTTGTTTGAGTTTGACTCGAAATCCGCACGTACCAGCAAATCTTATTAGACTTCACCAAGGATAAACTTGCGATCCTTACGCTCAATTGTCAAAGTCTGAGGGCTCACCAAACAGATTTCGACGTTATTTCACAAAATTGTTCGTTACTCATATTGGCAGAGACGTGGTTAGATAATGACGAACGTGTTTCGATACCTGACTTCGATTGCTGCGTACAATTTAAACGACCGGGCCACAGAGCAGCTGGTGTTGCGATCTGTCACAAACAGAACACCTCACATGTTGTGGCTCCTCATATGGATATTATCATCAAACAAGTGGATTGGATATTGTTATTCAAGATATTGGCAAGATTCAAGACATATGTGCGGCAGAATGCTTATTTGAAAATAGACAAACAGAAAGTGATTTCGATGATCGTATACATTTCTCCGAATCAAACAGTTCAAAAATTAAAGATTTCCTGCATTTTTTTACGTTTGCCATATACCGAAGGTGGTTTTGCTCTCTTTTAAAAAAAACTATCACTGGCTTTCCATGATTTTGAGTGGTGATTTTAAAGTTAACTTCAGTTTGCTGGAAGCCGAGCCACTCATAGCTTTTTTGAATGATGAACTTAAGCTCGAAATGAACACAAATCGAAATGTTTCGACAACTAACAGTGGTACTGTTATTGACGCTATTTTTCAACGGTTTTTAAATACTTTGAAATCACAAGTATATATGTCATATTTTAGTTATCATAAATTCTCATTACCGTTCTTCCCCAAATTGAACAAGAATAATTATTTTTGATAAAAAATTGCATTATTCCTTGTGTTAGTTAAATAAAATTTTCATTAAAGATGTAATTATTCCATAGAAAATTATTTCCAATCATACTCTATTAATTTTTTTCAGGATTTAAGTTGCTATTGGCGAATTTACCACGATAACATGTCAGATGTTACACTTTATATGCGACTACTATAAGGCTCGTTTTTTTTTAAACCTCTTGAGATTTTTGACGAATTTAATGTGGTTTAAATACTTTTATTAATATTTAATCGTGATGCTGATTGTTTTTGGCAACGCACTTGGCGATAGGCCACGTGACTTTGAATTTCGATCTAGTGACGTGGAGCTGGCACCCTGTTTCTAAAACACTCAAATTTTAGTACCACATTACCAAATAAGGAATATGCTTAAGATTCTTTTAGAACGTTTCCATAACCAAATAACAATAATTTGCATACCAAAGGCAGGTGAAAAAATCGTAACAATTGAAGAGAAATGCGGTCTGCGTGAAGTTTGAAACCGATTCTCCTAAAATCAAAACAGAATCACACTTTGGAGGAATGGCATATTTAAATATAATTAAGGAAACACACACGAGAACCATATTAATATTTTATTGGAAAGAAAAACCTAGAGAATATTGAAATATATAAACTAAATGAAGATAAAAATTATTCAGTTTAATAACATGGGCCGCAAGCTTGCGAAAGTAAAATGATAGAGCATGAAATAATTGAGAAATGAAACCAATAATATCTATTGATTAGAGTAATATCAATATGCAATACCTGATTGTTTAAAGGGGATACGTTACCCTAAAAAAAATCACATTTTTATTACCTCATTTTAATTGCGTGACTTTTCTAAATATGTGTACAAAATTTCATAGCTCCAGCTACATTATTTAACCCCCCCCCCCTTTTTTTTTAAATCAGTATGTCAAAGCGAACATCGGAAACAGAACACGTTAAATGGCTTTCTCGGGTTTTTATTTTTCAATTCCTACTATTAGCTCACTCTCTCTTCCTATCTATCTACACTATTAAAATTCGAAGGTAAACAAACGTATGTATGTATGTATGTATCTATCTATCTATCTATCTATCTATCTATCTATCTATCTATCTATCTATCTATCTATCTATGTGCGTCTATCTTCTCACGAACAGCACCACGCAGAAAGTCGCGGAAGGTACCAAAAGATCGGGAATTTTCCGGGGAAGCCGTATTGCCTATTTATATTCCGATATTGTAATTAGTTAAAAAGATATTAATTAAAAACCTTAAAACGCCGAATTGTTTTACTCCTGCCGGTTGCTTACTTGGCCGAACTTCCCTTCCGTTTCGGCCGAGCGGTAATCTTACGTTTTCCACCATATTAAAATTGTCATCTGATTTTCGGTGTCGAAATTAGACAAAAAATAATTACAGAATCGGAAAGATCATTTATTTCGCCACGACACGGTGTAATTTTTTTTGTAAAATAACGATATTTTCTATTTTTTTCGAATTTTTTAAAATAGTGTTAAAACTGATGCGTTTTTATGAAAATTATTTCTAAATCGTTGGGTATGAATTACTTTTCGTGTTATTAAATCGATATTCTACACTAATTAACTTCAAGCCTTTCTCTTTTAGATCCATTCATTTAAAAAATAAAATTCCCAAAACTTTTTTTTTATAGAATTTTTAAAAAGTAGTCTTAATTTTTACTTCACATTGAATAACTTCGTCATTTATGAAGATAATCTCACAAAACCTTTTTTCCGTGTGTACAGTAATATTATCCGTAACATATACGAAGATTGAAAAAATTGCTTCAAAATTACGGATTAAAAAAAAAAATTGTGATTTTCGTAAACTTATGTTTTTCTGAGAAATAAATTAAAAAGTAGTACTCTGTACATTTTTTATTTCAAAGTACGTTATTTTTGCAAATAGTTGGTGATGTTTGAGAGCATTAACGTAAAAATTACGCCCTTAAAATAAAGGTAATGATTTTTTAAAATAATTTAAAATACGCTATTTTACATTTAGCCAAACATTGGTTAACTGTCTGGTGGCGGAGTGCTGAGAGCTCCGCTACACTCAAGACTATAACTGCAGCACTGCCGTGCGCGGTCAATGCGAAGGATGATGTCCGCCTCGCAGAAACCCGCCGGTCGCCTTTTTTCATACTTGAAAATAATTAATAAGTTAGTTTTTTATAATATACTTTTTTTCGCAGATACGTGTTTAAATAATTTTAACACAGAGTGGAATGAAAAACTATAAAATTAAAATTAAAAAAATTAAATGTTTTTATCAAATAGTATTTTTTTCTTTTTGAATGTTTTTTTCAGTGAATGTTAGCATATAACTAGGTTTTCCCCCAAAAGTGGATTTTTAACACTTATATATGTTTAATCAAACATCCAAACGTTTCAAGAGCTATCTGTAGAATTTTTTTTATTAGTATTTAATGATAATGGATTTAAACTAATATATTTTTTTAAAATTAAAATGCATTCAATGCATTTCTGAGATTCATTTAAAATATTTATCAGTATCGAAATTTTTGTTCTCTTTCATAAAACTTATAGTTTACTTTAAAATAATGCGTAATTGCATGAAACTTTTTTCCCCGTGTCGAATATTTCAAAAAATTCTCACAATTTTACTTCAAGAATTAAAATAGTAGTGAAATTTTTAATTTGAAAAATTTATACTTCCTGTCTTTTTTTCAGCACACAACTATTTTTAAAAAGGCTACAGTTTCGTTTCCGGGAAAAAACTATTTTTCTTTAAAGAATTTTATAGAAAAAAAACTTTTTTTTTTTTTTTTTTACAAAACAATGCTGTTTTGCATATTTTATGATTTTTTCTCTTCCCGTGTGTCGATTTCGCTTAAAAATTACGGATTTTAAAGATTTCTTTTTGTGATTTTCATAAAATAAAGTTTTTGCGAGAAATCATACAAGCATTATTTTTGTAACCTTTTTTCTTTAAAAATTATTGTTGTTTCCAATCAATATGTGAAAACTTGGAATTTTCAATTAAAAATTGAGCCCTCAAAAATAATGAAAACTTTAAAGACATTCTAAAGGCTTTGCGCATGCGCGAGAATCATTATTATTCCCCCCCCCCTCTGTTTAACGCTCAGCGGCCAAGGTCAAACTTGCTGTTGCAATATTTTTTCCGTTATTGAAATGTGAGTGAGGGATTTTTAAAAAGTCGCACTGTTCACCTACTCCAGAGTTTTTTGGCGACGGACTTCGAAATTTTCAATTTAAAACTTTTAAAATCAGGGATTTTAAAAAAAAGCCAAAAACTTTTTTGAACAAATTTTAATAAAACACTCAAAATACTTAAATCAATCATTTAATAATTTCTTCTTTTATAAAGGTAATTGCATGAAACTTTTTTCCCCCGAGTCGAATATTTCAAAAAAATCCTCACAATTCTACTCCAAGAATTAAAATAGTAGTGAAATTTTGTAATTTTAAAAATTTATACTTTCTGTCTTTTTTTCAGCATACAACTATTTTTAAAAAGACTACATTTTCGTTTCCGGGAAATAAAAAATTGCAACGAAAGAATTGGAAAGTGAGTGGGTGATTTTAAAATTCACCCTGTTTGCCTATTCGAAAATTTTTGGTGACGGACCTCGAAATTTTCAACCATTCTCAAGTGACGAGAACGACACCTGAGCTTTCACCCATCTTTAATAATTACCACACCACACCAACGCAAGAACAAATTTCGAAAAAGGGATTTTTTATGACATAGTTAGAGAAATCACTCACATCGCGCGCATACACACACACACACACACAAGTGCTATCGGCCTGAAGGAAACACGAAATTTCCATGGGGATGAAATTATTCACTCAGGAAAAGGAAAGAATTGGAAAGTGAGTGGGTGATTTTTAAATTCGCATTGTTTGCCTATTCAAGGGTTTTTGGTGACGGACCTCGAAATTTTCAACCATGCTGAAGTGACGAGGACGACACCTGAGCATTAACCCATCTTTTAGAATTACCACATCACACCAACGCAAGAACAAATTTCGAAAAAGGGAGTTTTTATGACATAGTTAAAGAAATCACTCACATCGCGCGCATACACACACACACACACACACAAGTGCTATCGGCCTGAGGGAAACACGAAATTTCCATGGGGATGAAGTTATTCACTCGGTAAAGCGAAAGAATTGGAGAGTGAGTGGGTGATTTTTTAAATTCGCACTGTTTGCCTATTCGAGGGTTTTTGGTGACGGACCTCGAAATTTTCAACCATGCTCAAGTGACGAGGACGACACATGAGCTTTCACCCACCTTTAATAATTACCACACCACACCAACGCAAGAACAAATTTCGAAAAAGGGAGTTTTTATGAGATTGTTAAAGAAATCACTCACATCGCACGCCCGCACACACAAGTGCTATCGGCCAGAGGGAAACACGAAATTTCCACGAGGGTGAAGTTATTCAGTCGGTAAAAGCCCGTGCAACGCAGGGCTAAGCGGAGAGGAAAGAAACAAAGAAATCAAAATAATTTCGGAAAATAATATTGGAAGTGCTGAATTTGTGAAGTTGAGTGAATATTAACGTCCCACTGTTCAGCAACACGAGGCCTTTTGGGGACGGTCCGCGTAATTTTGAACCATGGTCAAGTGACGCGGACGACACCTGAGCTGGCACCCCCTCTCATAACTACCACACCACACCAACGGGAGGACGTTTGAGCTCTCGACATAATTTATGTGCATTTCTCCCCTACACGGCGGGTCTTCAGTGGTACTAGGATCGAGAATTTGCGAAGAGAAGGGAAAATGTTAAGCAACAAAGCCATGACACGCACTCACGGGACATGCATTCACATCGTACGCGTGAAACCCCACAAAAGTGTTGGCGTTAGACTAAAAGGAGGAAATTAACATGGGGATTAAGTTATACCCTCGGTATAAGCCCGTGCAACGCCGGGCCATGAAAGCTAGTCTTACACTATTAAAATTCGAAGGTAAACAAACGTATGTATGTATGTATCTATCTATCTATCTATCTATCTATCTATCTATCTATCTATGTGCGTCTATCTTCTCACGAACAGCACCACGCAGAAAGTCGCGGAAGGTACCAAAAGATCGGGAATTTTCCGGGGAAGCCGTATTGCCTATTTATATTCCGATATTGTAATTAGTTAAAAAGATATTAATTAAAAACCTTAAAACGCCGAATTGTTTTAACTCCTACCGGTTGTTTACTTGGCCGAACTTGCGTTCCGTTTCGGCCGAGCGGTGATCCGACGTTTTCCACCATATTAAAATTGTCATCCGATTTTCGGTGTCGAAATTAGACAAAAAATAATTACAGAATCGGAAAGATCATTTATTTCGCCACGACACGGTGTAATTTTTTTTGTAAAATAACGATATTTTCTATTTTTTTCGAATTTTTTAAAATAGTGTTAAAACTGATGCGTTTTTATGAAAATTATTTCTAAATCGTTGGGTATGAATTACTTTTCGTGTTATTAAATCGATATTCTACACTAATTAACTTCAAGCCTTTCTCTTTTAGATCCATTCATTTAAAAAATAAAATTCCCAAAACTTTTTTTTTATAGAATTTTTAAAAAGTAGTCTTAATTTTTACTTAACATTGAATAACTTCGTCATTTATGAAGGTAATCTCACAAAACCTTTTTTCCGTGTGTACAGTAATATTATCCGTAACATATACGAAGATTGAAAAAATTGCTTCAAAATTACGGATCCCCTCAATTAAAAATTAAATTCAATTTGAACCGACCATTCATTATTATTGCCTATTTTCTGTTCTGTCACTAACCTGCGTGGCGTGATTGGCTAACGCGCCGCTTTCGCGAAGTATCTTAATTCTTTCTTATGTCTAGGGTTCGAATCTAGCGAATTTCATTTTGTTCGTTTCTGCTTATTTTTCCCACGTAAATTAATTTTACTGATAAATACTTATTTTAACATGATCCTCTGTTATTTTAATGTACTTTTAATTTTTTTTTTTTTTTTTTTTTTTTTGCCTTAAAAAAGGTTTTTTTCTGATTTTTAATCATTCAAAGTAATTTCTATCTTTTTCAACAATTCCTAACAAGAAGCTTTCATTTCTGTTTATTTTTCCCACGTAATTTTTCAGTGCTGCCATTATTTAAGCAAACGTAATGTCACAATTAATTGCTAAATGAATATTTTTAATCAATTTTAATGTAAAAATATTAATAAGTTATAGTTTTGTATTTTATAAATATCGATGAATTTAAAAGAAAATGATTTTTAAAAAGTTCATTGATATTTAGAAACAGTGATTAAAAAAGTAAAATGCCGAAAACTATATGTCACAATTAATTGCTAAATGAGCATTTTTAATCAATTTTATTAAAAATAATTAATAAGTTAGTTTTGTATAATATAATTTTTCCGCAGATACGTGTTTAAATAATTTTAACACAGAGTGGAATGAAAAACTATAAAACAATATCCTCATCACTACTACATCCAAATTGGAAGACACTCTCTCTTCCACCAGATTCCAAAACCGAGCCGCCAAAGATCATCGCCTCGAAGCCCCGCCTACCGGCCTGATCGCCACTCATCCAATTGCTAAGCTCCATACTATCCAGCATGAAAATGCAACTTAACCAAGACCTATACAGAACTTTTCCTAGCCAGATAAGGGTCTGAGGGTTCCCAGAAACCCATGAACCCGAAATTATGTCCGTATTTTTTTTTTCCCCTTGAAAAAGGTTTTTTTCTGATTTTTAATTTTTTTCCCCCGGAAATAGTCAGTTAAATAGACATAAATTCCTTAGGCAAAAAAAAACCTATGTTCATATTATATATTCTTTATATTATATATTCTTTATTATTAATTTTTTTTTTAAATATCAAAAATCAATAAATTTTTTACAATACATTTTAAATGTAATCGTGAATCAAAATTTTTCAATCGTTATGTGAATATCGTTATGTGACAATCGTGAATCTGGCTGCTCTGGCTTACCGCCATTTC
>BMAO01011383.1:0-26366 GCA_019973975.1 Trichonephila clavata | reverse complement strand
CCTGATAGTTAAGGTGACAGAACACCTTTAAAACTCAATTTTCGGTCAAAATATCGATTTTTCGTTTTTGATCAAATATTAAAATTCAATCTTTTATCTTTCTAAATCTGTAAAAATTTTGTTTCTAGCTTAATTAGAAGCCAAGTTACAGCTTTTTTAATATTACTTGATCATGAATTTCTCTGACCGGAAATGCCTTTCTGCTAACCGGAAGTGGCCCAAATTGTTTGTTTACGTTTCTCTTTCATGGTATATGACATGAAATATGAAAATTAATATACAAATATTTTGTCAGAAATTAAAATAGAATATTTGAGAATAAATATAAATGTATTTGGAAATACATTTTTCCTTTTTTATGTATGAAATCTGGCATCAAATTTGTTGTTTAGTGACTTTGTTTACATATATGTTTGATTTTCATACTGAAAGAATCGACAGCGTAGAAAGTTAAAAAATAATTCTATTCTGTTTTATTTTTGCTTGAAAATGGTTAAAAGTATTGCTAGAAAGCGTAAGAGACAATTTTTTGGAAATAAATACACAAAAATTTCCGAAAATAACAGCAATTCAACACCTGTTCCTGAATGCACTGCTAGTTCTTCAAAATTGGGAAATGAGAGTATGTCAACTGCAGAAGAAATGCCTGGTCCTCTGTTTGGTAACAGAATCATTGATCTTGAGCTTATTGTGGATGCATTTTCTCAACTTTGCTGCCCAAAATGTTTTGCTGAAAAAGTAGAGCTTTTTGAGGATTCCATGTATGGATTATGCTCTCATTTTACACTAAAATGTAAATGCTGTGACTTTTTCTTTGCATTTGCTTCATCAAAAAAAGTTGTAAATGCACCAGTCATAAATACCAGGCTAGTATATGGTATGCGGCAGATAGGCAAGGGTTTTGCTGGTGCATTTAAATTATGCTCAACATTAAATTTGCCTCGACTGACAAAAACTGCTTTCAAAAATCAGGAAGCAAAGCTTTTAAAAGTGGTTCAGGAAGTAGCTGAGGAATCCATGAAAAAAGCTGCTACTGAAATTGTGGATATAAAAAAATTTTTCATCTGATTTTGTAAAATGTGGCATATCTGTGGATGGCACATGGCAGCGTAGAGGCTATACGTCTATGAATGGTTGTGTTGCTGCAATATCAGTTGATACTGGTAAGGTGTTAGACGTAGAAGTTATGTCGTCCTACTGTCCTACATGTAAGAGACTTCAGACTATGCCAAGAAACTCTGAATATGAGTCGTCAAAAGCCGACCACATATGTCAGTGTAACTTCACGGGATCTTCGTCAAAAATGGAAATTGTGGGGGCTTCACGAATATTTCTTCGTTCAGAAAAAAACCGCAGACTTCAATACACGCAATATTATGGGATGGTGACTCAAAAGCTTTCATGAGTGTGAAAGACACTTATGGAATGAACAGTGTGACAAAGTTTGAGTGCATTGGCCATGTACAAAAGAGAGTGGGCTCGCGTCTAAGAAAGCTAAAAACAAAAACTAAAGGACTGTCTGGTAAAGGCAAATTAACTGATAATTTTATCGACCGACTTCAAAATTACTACGGAATTGCTGTACGCAGTAATGTCGGTAACTTAAATGCCATGCAGCAAAATGTAATTGCTGCGTTATATCACTGTGCATCAAGTGATAAGAAACCGATGCATGGTCAGTGCCCAATAGGGAAAGACAGCTGGTGTTATTTTCAGCGGGGGTGGCAAATGGAACAAAATGTACCACAAAATATGCTGGTTTATCAAATGATGTTTTAAATAAAATTAAACCAGTATATTTAGAACTATGCGACAAACAGATATTAAGTAAGTGCTTACATGGACGCACGCAAAATGCAAATGAGTGTTTTAACGGAATAGTCTGGCAAAAAGTTCCGAAAGAAGTATTTGTTTCGCTCAAAACAATTAAATTTGGGTCGTATGATGCTGTTATACATTTCAATGAGGGATTAAATGGGTGCCTCAAAGTTTTTAATAAGATGAATATTGAAAATCCTGGGGTGTTTACCTTACGGGGATATAAACATTTAGATAAATGCAGAATCCGTGAATCGATTCATAACGCAGACCCCAAAACAAAGAAACATAGGAAAATTTTAAGAGCCCTTAAAAAGAAAAAAATATTGTTTTAGAAGTTAAAGATGGAGAGAATTATAAATCTGGTGCATTTTAATAAGAAAGTAAGTGTTTTTCTTGTAATCAGATTAGTTTAATGTTATTTTTGTCGTTTTCTCAAAATGAGTTTTTTTACATTTTTTCTTACCGCAAAACACAATATCTCAAAAAGTTATGCTTGGATGAAATAAAAATTTTATATATATGTTTTTTAAATACTAATACAGGGAATAGACCTCTCTTAAGATTTTATGTTGAGTAGAATTTTTTTATACAGCAATAAAGTGAAAATTACAATAGCTTTTAAAGAAAATTTCAACGTTAAGAAGCTCGAAACACAATAGCTTCTCACGTAATGGTTATATTACCAAAATAAGTGTCTATTCCCTAGATAAGGTTGTATGCTATATTATTCAATTTACAAAATGTCAATATATTTATTTTATTTTCAGTTATCATGTTTTGCGTAAAGTCTTATTTTTGCTTATTTTTTCATAAAATACCCCTTTCACAGAAAAAATGTGCACTAATAAGACTTTACTTGGGTGTTTTTTCTGATTTTTAAAGACCCATAAGGTCATAAAAATATGCATGAACAGGCAAAATTCAGGTTAATTCAAAAAATTTCTTCGAAGGTGTTCTGTTACCTTAAATTTGTTTTCTAACTATGTTGGCAACAAAAGCATGTTATGCAAATTCAAGTTAAGAAAAATTAAGAAGCTACTAAATCAGTAAGAAAAAAAAGGAAAATTGCAAAACTTTTTGTAGATTATTTGAAAACAAGATTAAAATCAAAGTTAATATTAAAACACGAACACACACAAACCTCTTGAAAAAAAATGCGCATTAAGTATTGAGGACAAAATTTTAAAAGGAATAGCATTACATTATAATTGAAGGAAAATATAAACATTATAACAGTGATTTTCAAACAAAATAAATAATTTAAAAATGTTAGAAATGTTTGTACACAACACTTATTTGTCGATAATACATTCATGAAAAGATTATGAATATCTTATATGCTGTGATTGTAAAAAAATGCACATCACACACATGAAGGCATTGGCGTAACGTACACCCCCGCAACCTCCGCACTTCGTGGGGGCAAGGCTTCTAGGGGGCCCAAAGCCTGACTGACACCATTAAAGTAGGTTTTCTCAAAATTCGCTTTACATTTTTAAAAAATCGAATTTTTAAGTGATTTTCCAATTGGCGATCTAACGTCATTCATAATCAAAACTTAATACGCTCATTAGATATCTTTAATCCTACAGCAAAATCAAAAAACATTTTTTTTTATTTGCAGTAATCCAGGCGACGAGAGATACTTTTCTTTTTTAAATCTAGATTGCTAACAAATAAAACAAAAGTTAGACTAAATCAGATAAAATGCTAGGGAGATAGAAAAATTCTTCACTGTTATAATTACAGTATACATTACATTAGCTGCAGGCAGAAGGAGAAAAAAAGACATAACTTACTTTTTAAGAAGCAACAGAGTAAATTACTGGCATCTTTAGTCCCCCACCCCTGTGTTTCAATTTCATTTAGCGAAGTCGTAAATAACGTACATCTGTTATGCCTTTTTTCAAGTAAAATGCATTACGATACTTGAAAAAGCATAGAGAGGTTTTTAAATGCTTATTTGATGATAGATTCATGAGTATTCAGTCAAATGAAGCATAATGGAATGTATCAGTTTATTTCTTTTTTCATGAGATCATTTTTTGCTTCATATAAAGAACTTTCCTTATTAAAAGTTGCACTATTTACACTAGAATATAATCAAACTTTAGGTGAAACTTATCTAGGGATTCAGAAATGAAAACTGAGGTAAGTGATAGCTTTTTTTCTTTCATAAGAATTTTAAATTGAATATTATTTCGCAGTGTTCGTGTCTTTCTTAGTGTTCGTTTTTATTTAAGTTACCAGGTCATCTATCTTATATTTCCCGTTTGATAAATTATAAATACTCTATAATTTTATACATTATTTACTTCATTTACTCAGACTCCGATTGCTTTTGTATTTAGTTATAAGTTTAATAATAAATATTTTTACGTGATGTATAAAGGCACATTATGTTGTGGTTTGGCAGTCCTTTGTATATACATATATATACACACACTTGCCAGAAAAGAATGTTCTTATGGACGAATGTATAAGATCTGGCTTGGGGCCCAAGACCTGACCTTGCGGGGGGGGCCCAATTATTTTCCGTTACGCCACTGCATTAAGGAATCATCAAAATTAAATGAAATGTAGAACGCGCTAACGAATTGTATTGGCACAAACAAATTAATACATTTTCAGAACAAAAAACAATATTAAGTGTCCGAAATTAGTATTTGGTGTAACCACTACGCACCACAATAAGTGCTGCTATACGACGTAGCATGGTGTCAAACAGATGTTGAATGCCTTTTTGTGGAAGAAAATTTAATATTGTTATGCACTCAAAAACAGTTTGCCATTTGAAGCTATAGGGTGCACATAACGAGCGAGATGCGGAACAACCAAATCCCACCCAGGTTCAATAGGGGACACATCCGGTGAATAAGCAAGCCGAAGAAGAAGTTGCATGTGTTGGTCTGAAAAGAAGTCTCGAACATTCCTTGCAATATATGTAAGCGTGAATTACCTGGTTGATAGATAGCTTTAGGGATACCTTAATGGAAGAGTTTGACTTCAGTCTTTAGCACTTCACGGACGTACCTGTTACTATTCAAATTACCCTTAATTCGCAGCAGATAAGTTCTTCCTTTATATGAAATAGCACCCCGGACTATATCCAGGTTTTCGGCCACTATGACATTCAATAATAGACTCTGGAAGTCAGCTTCACCGATATAGCGTCTAACATGAATGCGGGCATCATGGATCCAAAAATTAAAGCGGGATTGGTCAGAAAAGACAACCTGTTACCAATCAACATGCAAGGCTCTGTGTCATGAGCCCCTTGTAGACGAAGCCTTCGATGGTTTGCCGAGAGGGAAATCATGTATAAAGGAATCCTTGCACGCAATTCCACGGTGCAGCCGACGTCGAAGAATTGACGAAACCGACATTAAAACACTCGTAGCACTAGATCAATGCGCTGCCAACTGCCGGGAAGAAGCTGTACGGTCATTCACAGCCATGCGGATCAGGTGTCTATCAGCTCGGTCTGATGCCACTTTTCGCCGTTTACTCCCAGTTTTTCGAGTTGTCAGGTGTTCGTCAGTCCATTGCTTCCAAACCCTCATTACAGTAGAATTGTACCACTTTAGACGAGCTGTTATTGCGTGACATGAAAATCCTACTTCTCGAAGGCCGATGATTCTCTCCCTTTCAAACTCCATAAGCTGTTGGTATATATTTCACCCTATTTCGTTGTGGAAGCATACTTAGGTTCCCATGTTCGCCATTAACAAATAACCATTTCAGCATCAGTTCAGAGGGCACTGCTCACACCACGCATGCCTGGTAGCTCTAAAACCTTACAACCTTGCAAAACATCCTATATTTGACATGTGATGCAAATGTTATTTCTTTCGGATGATTCTTTCATAGTGTTGATTTTTCTACAAACAGCAGTTTATAATTAAAGACGATAATTAAATTTACTTTTTTGAAATTTAAATTTTATTTCCTCTTATCTATAATCTATTGCATATTGTATTCCTGATAAATCGCTTTTTTCTATGTTATAAATTTTTACACTTCGGCCCTTTTTTCAATGCATATAAGGGTTTGAAAAAAAGGTAGCAAGCCCATTCACAGAAAATTTTTATCCATGAAATAAAAAAACTGTGTATAATGTAGGAAGGAAAGGTTTTTATTACTTTTCTACATAATCACCATACTTATAGAGTCATTTGTTCTGCCGGTACGCCAAACCTTCTAAACCTATATCGTATATATCACGTTAAGATGGCTTGATCAATCTCAGCATTGTTTCTAAAATTCTGGCATCCCAAGGGTTTCTTTATAGATCTGGATATCACTTGATGCAATATCTAGACGGCAAGGAGGGTGGTCCGATACCTCCCACCAAAAACGTTCATCCTTAATCTCGAACATCTGTTCTGTCTTTGTCATATTCCTTGCATCGTCTTCGTGACAAACACTTGTACCGTACATTCCTACAAAACGCCAATGAATTTCAGCTAGAGAACTTTTCTTTAAATGCAAAAAAACAATATCAAATTTCTTTCAATCGTAGCCCATGTTTCCGCGTCAACGCAACCATCTTCTAACTGAAGATTTAGTCATGTTACTGGAGAAGCAGCTCCATCTACCGGCACTGTTTGAATGCTATGTTCGTCTTCGTTATCTTCAGAGGGAGTTTTATTCATACGGCTAGCTTGCACGCCGGTATGAACTCTTGTCACCTTACTTTTTAAAAACCCCTAAGATTTTAAAGAACAGAGCGAAAATAAGCATAATATATATTTTTAATCAATTACATAACTTGCATTATAACTGATTCCTTTTTAAGCCAAGAATATTTAATGTAGAAAACTGTTAAATATTTGTTGTTGTTTTTTCTATCAATTAATGCACATTAATTTAATTAATGTAAGTCATTTGAGTCGTAACATTGCAAAGCCCTAGTTGTATTCCTTTAATTTAAGAAGAGCATTCCTCTTAAATTAATTTAATTTTGATTTCTTCCAGAACACAACACATATATATTCTTTATAAATATTGCTTACAATGAAAAGTAATTTGAGAAATTATATTCAGTAAGAAAACTTATTTTGTTTCTTTTCTTAATCCGAAGTAAATGATATAATAATGCTCACAAAATTTTCTTGTTTAAAAGATTGTTATATAGCCTTTAATGAAAAAGTATTATAATTCTAGATGATACAACTCAACTATTTAATTAAATAAATAAAATACATATTTTTGATGGATACCATTGACTTTATGTAATCTAAAAATTGTAATTAAATTATAAGATAATCTGAAATTTAATATGTATCCGAACTAATGATTTTTTTTTCATTTTGATTAAAAAAATATACCATATTTTCCCATTTCGTACTTGCGATGTGTTATGAAACAAAACTAATACATATATGAACTTCAAAAATAGTTTAATGATTATTTCCTTACTCATATATGATAATTTCATAAACAAAGTAGTAGAAATATAATTAATAAGTAACAGTTTTGACTCAACAATAGTTATTATTTGTTTTTGCCTTCAACACTGAACAAAATTGGAAAAACACTTAACAAAATAGTAGAAAAGTGGATAATTAACTATTTCCTGTGCATTTTATCTAACAATCTAGATCAACTATGGACTGCGGATCCCTAGCGCTTATCTATAGGGTCAACGGAGTCTCAAATGTAATGTTGAGTTTTCTCTTTTTTAGAGACTCTGAAAAGCAGTTGAAAGCTGTGTGCATTATGAAACTAGACGACTTAACAATACCCAATGAAAATACCCTAATAGAACTTGTATTTTGATCAAGATTATAGGTCGGGGAGAAATCTTGGGGCTCGCGCCCGCGACGTTACGCTGATCCGCAGCGATCAGAAGTTTAAGAACCTCTGATCTAGATGGAATAGAAATGAATTATTTATGAATCAGAGTAACAACGACAATCTAAAAATAGACATGAATTTCGTATTGGGCTTGAAGGATGGACTTGAAGATATCAAGCCCACCATCGTGATTTTTTCATGTTATTCAATCATGAAAGTTCACAAGATATGTCATGTAAGCAGTATTTAGATGCATGCAGAAATCCTTCTTTATACTCATCTTTCCTTTATTTTAAAGCTATTTTATATCCGGTGTATAACGTGCATTAGTATATTTTAATCATTTTATATGTTAGAAGTGATCATCATACGCCGTATTATTCGGTATATCTTATGAAAAACCTATAAATAAACTTCATACATGATTTCGTATTTCTATCAGTCACTTTACAGTGATAATTCCCTCAAATCTGAAAATGGCAAACCGATCCATGTTCGTAACATCGGGAAAAAAATGAGATTTTCCCAAACTTTGCATGAAAGCTTCCCCTTGCTTTAAAATAGGAAACGTATCGAGAAAACACTCTTTACCTTAAACGCAGAAGAAAGCGTTTCAAATAGCAAGGAAAATATCCCTCTGAGATACAATACATCTCCAAGCAGGAGCATTCTTTAAAGGAGAATAGTTCTTTCCTATTTTATCGAAAATAAAATAAAAAAGAAAGAAATGTTACTCTTTTCAATCCGAAGTTTTCACCAAAGAAAAAAAAAGTCCACGATTTGTTGCGAACCTTAACGATGTGCGCATTGCAGGGTATAAAGAATCAGACAATGGTCATTGTATTGATTCGATTTATTCCACATTCCTCTGATTTTCACAAGGTTCCAGCAAGGGAAAGAAATTTTTGCTAACGATGTTGTTTGTACTGAATGTATAGCTTGTGAAATCAGCAGTCTTTTCGTTCTGTCTCTCTTTTATTTCGCGATTACTGTTGTATTTGTTCGTGGGAATAGTAATGCACAAGATGTTTCCACTACGGTTCAAAACAGTTTGGCGTTCCATAACTTTATCTTGAATAGTTTTCAAGATAGTGAATTCAGGAAAAATAACATTAAAATCCTGTTACTTGCTAATGGCTTTCTTCTACTCACATTGTAACCATGCCTGGGTCAAAACTTTAAAAGTTGTTTTCTCAAATTTTAAAGCACTCAATTCAACTCAAATATTCTATACACGTTTGTTTGGGATGTTAATACGATAATTTAACTATAGTTAATAAAAATTAATTGATTAAAACTAGTTTTTTAAAGAATTACAGATACTTCCAGGTTGGCATCATTTTTGGCGTCCGAATTTGGCGACATGGGTCAAAACTGATGGATCGTTTTCTCTTATTCTAAGCATTCTAGTGAGCTGAAATTTTCTATACATGACTGGCTTAGATGGCACAGAATTAATTTATTATAATTTATAAAAAAATCATCAAACTAATTATTTTAAAAGTTACAGAAACAACCATATTGGTATCATTTTTGGTGATTTTTAAAGGCCTTTGTGGTAAATTAGTTCAAAGCTTTTAAACTCATAATTTTTTTACATTTTAAAGAACTCAATTGAACAGAGAACTTTTCTGTACACGATTGTTTCGGATCACAATGCGATAATTTAATTATAATTAATAAATATTAGTAGTTAAAAAAATCATTTAAAGGATCACAAATAAATCTATATTGGCATCACATCTGGTCCCCAAATTTGGCGACTTGGCGAAGATGTTGGTGACTTGGATGAAAAGTTTTGAAGCTTTTTCTCACATTTTGAAGCACCCTGACATTCTCTATAAACGATTGTTTTGGATGATAATACGATAATTTAAATGTCTCCATGTATAACAATACATGAAAAAAGGTTTTTCGAGAAGATGTAATAAATATATTTATACATAGGATATAGCTAACAAAAGCTACTATATCTTTACAAAATAACGCAGCAAAACCACTATTTGTGCAAATTTACATTTAAGGTTATGGTTAGACTTTGCATGAACGTACAAAAATAGTTTAACAAGACGATGCATTGTAAATTATACCAAAATATAGAACTACGTAACACACATAAATTGCAGTTTTACAATCTGAGCAATGAGTAAGAACAATTAAACAATTTGTAGAATAGGGAGTTGATCCACTGTTAGGGGAACAGGGAGAACCCCTTAGTAATTAATAAAATAAATATACGATAAAGCTAATTATTTAAATATTACATATAGAGCCATGTGTGGAATAATTTTTGGAGAAAACACTTGGCGACTTGCAGACCACCACGTTTTCTATTTGGGTCTAAAAGCTTTTTCTCCCGCTTTAATTCGCTCAATTGAACTGAAATTTCCTATACATGATTGTTTTGAATGACAAAGAGATAATTACATTATAATTAATAAAAAGTAATTCATTAAAACAGATTATTTTAAAAAATAAATTTTACTCGTAATTCAAATTATTTACATTGTGAAACAGTTGAATATTGAGGCCAGCAAATTAAAGTATTTTCTCGCAAAATTTTAAGTTATCCGACTCTTTAAAAATCAAAGATTTCTTCAAAAAAATCGAAATTTGTTTTTAGTGTAGTTTTGTAGCCTATTTAATATGCTTCCGAAAATTATTTTTATTTATTTCTCATGTGCTGCAGATTGGTGTTTTGCAGTTGCAGACCTAATACATTCCCCCGAAGCTGGTACCTCTTTTTAGTGCGGCACACTATAGGCGGATACAAATCGCCGCAGTTAAATTTGACGCCCAGTTTCCTTCACAGATTGAAGCACCTGAGCTCTAACGATGCGAACCTGTTCTAGGATTTACTTTTGAGAACACCCAAACCAAATAGACACTCAAGGATTCTTTTACATGCCGTATAATCACACGATATGGCTGCTGCCGATTTTCTGCATCATGAAAAACCACCGACTTGGGCTGAGGTTGAACCCCAGCTTTAGGTGCAGAAGGCCAGAGACAAACCAACCACGCAACCCAGTCGGCGCTTTCGAAAAATATTGTACTTTTAACTGTGATTCAATAAAAAAAAATTACACCTATTTTTGTTTGGGGTAGTAAGCACAAATCGAAGCCGGAAGTGTGAGATTTCTGTTGATTTTAACCAGCAAAATACAATTCTTTTTTTATCATTTAAAATATTTTAACGAATTATTTTCATGTTTAGTAATTTTTATTTCATTAATAAATGTTTTGACAGATATATTTTGCTTTCAAATAGGCAAAGGCTAACTGACTGCAATGTTTGTTTCTATTTAAACAAGTTGCTACTTTTTTATCAAATATGTTCAAAATTAGACCTCTTTAGATCTATTTTATTAGTACTTTTGTACAGAGTACTAGTTATTTTTTTATTAAATTAAAGCTATCACACCAAAAACAAGAGCAGTGAGGCCAAAAAAATAAGAGATTTCCAGAGAACAGAATTTGTTGGAGAAATTAGAAAGAAAAATCAACAGATCTTCCAAGTTCGGCTATAAATTCTGTTAAAAAACTTATATGCACCTGTAGTGATTTAATCTGTATGAGCCTGTAACGACCTCCGCACCATGGTGATTATTTTGTTGTAGTGGTTAAGTTACTCGGTTTTGGATCCAAAGGTCCCGGGTTCTGTCCTCCGGATAAGGGCGCCGCTTCATTTGGTGTGAACCTAGTTTAACTTAGAAAATCGAAACTTATACTGTTCTGTCGTGGCGCCATCTACCCGCAAAAAAAAGAGAGCAACCAAGGAAAAAAATCGTCAGATTAACCTGACGCAACTCATCCAACACACAAAAAAAACTGATCCCACTCCCATTAACAACTATATCGTTCGTTCACCAAATTAACTCACTGGTAGGGGAGTGTGCAACGATTTAATCTATATAAGCCAGTAACAACCGCCGCACCATGTTAATCATTTTGGTATAGTGGTTAAGTTACTCGGTTTCGGATCCAAAGGTCCCAGGTTCTGTCCTCTAGATAAGCGCACCACTTCAGACATCTAAGATCAAAATCTCTTAAGAAAATGTATTTTTGGAAAAACTCAGAACTGCAATGAAAGTTTTAACAATGCCGTGCGGAGTGTAATCCCGAAAGAGCTTTCTTGAGCTACAAACACTCTACTTAGGGATTTATATTGCAATAATACTTTTAATTTCTGGGTTTGCAGGTCTTTTAAATCTACTTGAGAAGTTATGAATAGAATTAGGGCCTGAAATGAAGGATATTTTTTGATACCTTGACAAAATACGAGAATTGTTGATTCAAAGAGGCATTCTAAATTAGGTAAGAAACAGCCTCGTAAGAAAAATAAGACCTTCAAAAATGTAAAAGTTTGAAATACGAGGTTCAGGATAGCACCCCGTGCAAACCCCTAGAGAGTTTTACCTTCCTAAATCTTTAAAAAGTTTTATTGTAAATATAAACTTTATTTTGTATTTTCTGAAGAATGCTATTTTTGTACACATTTGTTAACGGTAACACTGATATCTCTAAAAGTAATTGAAATACACTTGAGAAATTTTTTGAGTTAGTTATTTGTATTATAATACATGTAAAAAGCTAAGGATAATTTTTCAATTCAGTTATTTTTAATGTAATGCTATATGTGAAAAAAGTTTTTTTAAAAAGAATATTCTGGGTGTTTTCATGGCGCACTTATATTTCATAAACTTATTGTAAACTTTGAGTTTTTTTAGTAGACACAGCAAAGTTAAACATTGATGAATTGTATTCCTGCAAAAAATTTATTTGTGTTTGCAATAAATGTTTTTAGGGTTATTAGCAAATGAGCACATTTATATATTATTTTGGTTGATATTTATCAATATTTTGAAAAATAATTTTTAAAAAAAATTTGTATATTGCTGCATTTTTATTTATTTGTAGCATACTCATTTGAAAAATAACAATGAAATAATTATTTAAGTTATATTTTAGAAAGTGGTCTCCGAACACAGTAGGGTATCTTAAGAATTTTATAAAATACGTTACACTCAAAACTTTGCTATTTTGAGCTGATGTTTATTGATGCTATAATTTAATAAACATCAAGTAATACAATAAATTATTAAAATTAATTATTGAATAAATTCAATTTGACTCAACGTTCCCTTTCGCTCTTATAATTTAAAGTATAAAAATTATGTTTTGCAAAGTGTAAAGTTTGAATGAAAACCCATCTTTGAAAAACTCATCTTTTCTTAAGTTTTACTGACATTTAAAATTGAAAATTTTGACAGAATATTGAATTAAAAGTTATTATTGCAAGATTTTTGATTTCCATACTTGTCTTAAGTCATCTTATATTTATCATTTAACTGTTTGTTAATGTTTCTCAGCAATTAATAATATGTTTTTGTATTGTTAAAAGAAAGTTTCTGTAGGAAAATTTGAAGAATTACAGTACAGTGAGAGGTAAAATTAAAAATAAGGGTTTTGATATATCGTCGGCCTGATTATCCGAATGCGTAACTCCTTTTGTTTGCAAATTTGATGTAGGACTGCTACGCGTTATGTTGTTTATGTTTGTCAAGATGGCGATAGCATTACAAAAGGGTTACCTTGATATTTTTATTGTGTGGTAATATGGTTGACAAGGGAACAACGTGCATTAGAGTTAATTTTTATGGGTTTTTTTTCCAGGCAACCCTAATAATTTTAGACGGTTTTAATTCGATTTCCTTAAAAATTTAACCATTATTATTATATAATAATTGTTTTTAATATTATTTATTTATAATAATTGTTTTTTGCCCTTTTTTTATAAATATTACAAATATTATTTATTTATAATTATTACAAATATTATTTATTTATAATTATTACAAATATTATTTATACATAATAATCACAAATATTATTTATTTATAATTATAATTATATCCTACGAGGATTATTATGTATAATAAGAATATATAATTATTTTTAAGTACAAGTTTTTTTAAATATTATCATAAAAATAATTTTATATTAAATTATGTTATATAATAATAATAATATATTATATAATAATATCATCATTATATATAATTTTTATAATGTTATATCGGTATTCATTACTGAGTGTTATTGGTTATCTTTAATCTATTCCTATATACTTCATTTGAAATATATTTCAAAACAATTCTTTACAATTATTTTCCTGACGATTTGTTAGGGCTAGGCCGCCATCTTGGATTCCATGTAATTGGCCAACAACCACTGTTTGGCACGATAAAGGAATTGAGCAAAAATGAGCTTGGCGCTTAGCACTCCTATATCAAGTTAATTTATTTGTGGAGTCACGCATTCCATTAATTATGCCGACGATATACTTTTCAAAAAGTAATTACTATATTATTGTTTACGTATAGAATCTGTATGGTGTTTTTTAAGTATTGTTTCATTCACAATGCAATCACAACTATTTTTAAAAAAATGAATTTATAAACGCATTTTACATACGAAATTTCATACGCCCTTCATTTCTCAGACTCCAAACTATTGCTTGTTGTGTTGTCGGTGGTGTCATGTTAGAGTTCAATCAAGATTAGAGATCTGTTATATTTTATGGTTAATTTTGATTCTAGCTTAGTTCCAATGATGACCGTGTGTTGCTTAAAAGAAGACCAAGTGAGCGCCTGCAACAAACCTTTCTGTCACCTAAACACACCGGACCTACACTTAGAGTTATGGTCTAGGGTGGCGGTTCTTACTTTCAATTGCCACGCCTCTCCCCTTAATTAGTAAACCTGACGTCGCGGAACCCTCACGGCATTTTGAATACCTCTTCCTGACCCCAACACGTGGCTGATTGATTTAAATGCACTCGTTACCATATTGACACACTATGAATCCAGTTCTGAATTTTTGCACAAATGTTTCTACATTTTTTGGAAATATCGCACTGTGGTAATGGCTATGTAGTTACAAACAGTAAAAAGCAACACTCTGATTTAACGTTCTTGATCGAAATGCATGTTCTAATAGAGCTTCTTCACAGTGGGCAATTTTGTGATCTAATTTATAATGGACATCATTCAATTTTTCCACGAGACTTTTCAGAGTCTGTACAAGTGGGAAATCTTAACATTAAATGAGAGACCTTCGTGGAATCCCTAGAAAGATACCGTAGTCCCCCAGAGGTCCACATACTACAGTTAAAGAACCACTTATCTAGGGTGCACTTTCCCATAACAGAAGTAGAACTCCCGTGGTTATTATTTGAGATGGTTATGTTTACATTTTCACCCTGACTACGAATTTGTGAATCAGCCTTTTGACCCACCATGTTATGTTTGAATTTATGAACAACATTCAAAGAGATAGGTACATAAAAAAACATGCTCCCTCATATTGCTGCTATAAGCGAAAATTCTCTATGGAATGCTATTGTTGTCTTGACACGTTGGATCACCATATCTTATTCAACACAGCACATCACTAAGCGACCAATCCCGAAAGAGAGAATCTTCCATAACCAGTATTACACTTCCATTTATTGACAGACCAACTATAACATACACTCGTAACCAGTATGACACAATATATGCACGTTTTTACGCTTGCATTTATAATTCCGAAGGCTAAACTGGGTATAATTGTACCATCATTTTATACTTGAAAATTAATCTGCTCGTGTTTACATCCTTCTGCGATCTTAGAGCTTTAACCATTTAAATATGTCGCATTACCAAAATTTCATTACTCTAAAATAATATTTTTATGGTGTTAGGATTTCTTTCCCTTCAGAGTATTTTAATTGACCTTTCCAAAAAAAAAGTTAGGGACATGTTATCATAAATGTTTCGTTAACCCCTTAACTGCCCCTGACATATACATCCATCTCATTAAGGTATACGACTACCCTAATATTGTGAATTTTTCCAAAATTTGACATTTTTTTTATGATTTTATTTTATGGGCCATCTCTTTAGCTTTATTAAAATATCAATTTTATTATTTCTCATTCACTGGAACAAAAACTACAAGTGTCTTAGAAGCGCAGATGCCACTACTTCAAAGCAAAATGTCATAGTTTAAAACGCGTTTTATTCAAAATGTATTTTTTTAAAAAAAATGATCAAACAAAGACAGCTATTGTTCAAAAAGTTTTTTAAATAATTAACTAATTTTTTTGTATCTTTTGTGTAATGGTAGAAGTGTTTTAACCTTCAGATTTATCATTCGCTGTTTTATTACAAAATTTGCAGTCCTTTATGTAAATACAAACAATGTTTTTTAAGCAATTTTTTATAATAACTAAGATAAAGTGCTAATAGATTTTGCAAAAATTAACAAAATGTTTACCCTGTGGGTCATTTCAAAAATGAATAGCAAAGCAACACATCAAATTTGAAAAATTGAAAATTTGTTTATAAACATTTTGTACAGAATGGGCCCCTTTTATGTAATGTTTTGTACATTTTTATTCATTTTTACTCATTTTAGTAATAATATTTTCTTTTTCTCTTCTTAATTTTAGCATATTTTTCTTAAAATGTACTAAACAAATCTAAAAACTACAAAAAATCCCCACATCTCCATTTTTTTTAAAAACAAAAGTTGTCGCAAGTAATCGGATACGTTAAGTACACTAGACGTATATATACGTCTTTCCAAAATGCTTTACCTTTATTTGAACTGCTATCATTAAAGCTTGCCAGAAGGTTTTCCCATGTAAAGAAATGAGATTGACCATGTTCGTGAAGGATTTACTTATTTCAGAGAAAAATGTGCACACTTTTGCCTTTTCTCCCCCCCCCCCAAACACTGTATATGCACCAATGGAAAAAAAAAACCGGTGGCACTGCTGAGCGAATCATGAAAATTTTAATCATTTTTTTAAAGGGCTGAGAAAATTATAAAATCCACAACAAGTCCCAAATGTAGTTAAGAGGTGATGAAAAAGAATCCATGCACGTAAGCGAATCCATAAAATGTCATTTATCAGATTTCAATGTTTTCAGCTTCGTTTGAAGAGAAAAGAACGAAATGATCGTTTCAGTCATACACGGATTTAACTTTATTCTGACCCGGTTCCAATATCGGTTTTTTTTTCTTAATATTCCTCTCTTCTCCACTTTTTTTCTGTGTATTTTTTTTTCCAAAAGAAAAAAAAAAGTTGAAAGTACTTTTTAGCTTTCTTCTTTTCTCATAGTTATAGACATATTGGAAATCCATAGGGTACTTCTTATTTTTTTCCCTTGAAACTTTTATACCTAAGACGTATTTTTCGTTTACTATGGGTTTTTCATTCCTGTTGGGAGTTTCATTACAAGAGTTTTCTTTCCTTATTTGCTGATTACGCTTACGGAGAGACTGAATATAGCCGTAAAAGTGTTATCCATCAATATATTGATCTAGTTTCTTATCTGAGCTGTGTAACATGTGGATCAGAATTAATAATGTATCTAGATTAATACAGAAGCCGATTTAAATGTTATCAGCTTTCATGCCTCCTATATTCATATCAGCAACAAAGCATTTCAGATAATCATTTATGTGAAGCCCATACTTAGATCAATACATTCTGCTTTCTTATTTTTATTATTTTCTTATGAACGAAATTCTTGATTAATTAACTTTAAACTAAAGTAAGCTATCAACAGCTTATATACCAGGTGAACGAAAAGTTCGTTGAATTTTTAAAAGTTCACAAACAATGGTAATAAATAAGTGCGGTTTACAAGAAAGGATTCACAAGAAAGTAGGATTTTTTAGTGGAAAAGCAATTTTTAGTTAAAAATATTACCGGTAGAGGGTACTGAGAATCCTAAACACTGTACAAGACAACAATACGATCCCTTCAATTTTTCTTGCAGTGACAATTGTGTTGAACATGTCCTTCAGAATATTATGTCCGTCAAAACTAGGGCGGCTCACAACACCTCACTACTGGATGCAACACATCGGAAAGAAATGAAAAATCTCGTGACAAGTGGAATATTTTAGACAATAGTTGAGTTGATGATTGTTACCAACTGCTTTCAACAGCCCGGAAACAGAAGCTGGCATCCCGTGTGGTTGGCAGTGCCTAGTAGTCATGCGAACTCTCAACTTCTACCACTCACTTTGTCCACAACAAAGCGAGTCATAGGAATCATTTTACTGGATTGACACAGTATGGGCATGCAACATTGTGCATGGAGTTTATTACAGATAGCAAAGCCCTCTGATTTAACACGGTCACGACGAAAATATTTAAAAATTTAAAATTTTGTGTACTTACGTTTTGTGATTCTTTCTAGTAAGCATCACTTCTATGTATCATTATTTCTTCCTTTCATATGAATTCTAAGAGTTTAAGTGAAATTTCGGCTCACCCGGTTTAAATTTATTGTAGCATTTTTATTACTTGCGCCAAATGTATGGGTTATTTATCTAACAGTGGACTAAGAGTATTCCATCAATGTCGTTGCTGTGTTAACAGCTACATCCCATGAACTAATTGAATGACCGTGAGATGGCGTTTTAGTATAAGAGGAATTCTCCTTTAAGTATAAGTTCCGTAATCTGTAAATGAAATTGTGTAATTTTTGTCCTAGGCTGTTTTATGCTAACAAGTATATAAATCCGGGAGCACATGCGCACTCATTACTAATGTTAATGATCATGCAAGGTGACTGAATCAACCCAATCCTTTTCTTAATAATTATTTCTACCGCGTACTCAACAAAATATAATAATATAATTAGCGTCTGACTTAATTAAGATATGATATTGAGGAGTTTATAGTATAACTGACTTACAATATATCCTTGAGGAGCCTTATTTGCAAGGAATTCTAAATATATATTTTGGATGCTGCTTCTTCAGGTATACCTGCGTGAATCACCATTAGAATTTAAATGCAGATCATGCTTTTTAAAAGCTGTATGCAAGAGTGATATCAGAAGCAGGATGAAAATGCATTTAAGTAATTTAATTGGTACAGTATTTAATAAATATAGTGCAAAGTATATTTTCGCATGAAGAAAATCTGTTCACGGTTATGATGAGGAAAAATAAACTAAAGAGAATAACAGCAGAAGATTCCTCCTCTGAAATGATCCAGATTTAGAAAAGGGAAGACACTGTTGAAAATAAATTTTATACGTAGAGACAGAGACGGAGACGTAGACACAAAACATTGGGGGATAAGAACGTACTTTTAATAAAGATAATACAGAGATTCCATATTTTCATATATGCTTTAAAAAGCAAACTGTTATGAACAGTAAGAGAAAATGAAAAGAAACTGCAAATGTTTGAATTTAAATATTATAATTTATCATATCTTTAGCTGAAAGATACAGATTAAAAATAACAAATCCAGGTGAAAATATCACACCTACTCACGACGTGATTAAAGGAATGTATAAGCAATGCCTGAATACCCTAATAAAAGGACAGAAAATTAGATTTACATGTGAAATGTACAAACATGTTGTACTTCCTACTTCTTTAACATTTGTAGTACAAATTTACGGTAAACAGCGTAAACACCCGGTATGATTATAGCTTGCGCGAGAACTTGCTTTTCACGCGAGTGATGCTGTTATGACTCTTCAATCTTTTCGATAATACTTTGAGAAAATATCAAACAAACTGAACCAAGAAGTTTCAAATGTGCGGGAATTTAATAAAGAACACAAATCCCAGACACTTTCCTCTAACATTATATTTTTTTAAAGTTATTGTAGTTTAATTGTCCCAATGTTCGACAACAGCAAATTGAATTTTTCTTGCCTGTGTTTTTTTGAAAGGTGAAGTGTGATCAGATACACTTATGGCTTCATATTTTCTGGTCGATATTTACGTAGCGTTGAAAATTTTCCTAACTCAAACGTTTCACGTTCATCGTTTTCAAATTTACTCGCCATCAAGACTAGTGTGCATTGTTTCGGCAGGTTATTCCTGTTGATCATTATTTAAGCCTCAAGCGCATATTTTTATTCTGCTCATTTACATTTATAAACCATAGTAAGTTGGGAAACGCAGCACCAAAATCACTGTAACATTCCCAGGGGGAAATGTAGAACCATAGAAAATCTTATACAAATGGTAGGCGAGAACTCAGTCAAACAAGTAATTTTAATATTTAAAATACGCTTGTCTTTCCGAAAAAAGAGGGATATGTGATAAATACAATTTCGTTCCCATTAAGACTGTCATATAGGAGGAAAATGAAAAGGTTAAAGGTGGCACATAAACAGTTTTCCCAGATTTAACTATTTCTGTGACTTAGTGCCCTGCACGACCATCCTCCACGATTAAATCAAATATTATAACCAAGAAAATTATAAAGATCCTCTTAGTTTAATTTGATATTATACTTCATGGGTCTAAACATTTTTATAAATATTTAATATTACCTCTATTAAGGAATCTAATTGGGATACTTAATTTGTACAGTATTCCTCAAAGGGATAAATTTACGTCGTGCGCAGCCTTTGGTTTTGTTGAACGTGCTTCCTTTATATCTGTGAAATAATTCCTCTCTGACTACATTCTTAAGGAACTAAGGACTATTAAATTGCAAATTTTTCACTTTTTGAAAATATGTTAAAGTCACATTTCTGAGAGCATTTTAATACCAAATGTTGTTGATACCGTAAAATTTCCAGTTATTGAGAAATAATCCGAGAAATTTAAACAAAACTCCTATCTCTTCGTATCTTTAACTTCATTTTTCAAACAAATTTTAGCTTGCGCGCAGAAATTCTCAGAATCCATTTATGAGATCGATCAAATTTCATACACGTTCATAATATGGTTCTTCATAACTTATACTGTAAATTTTCAAAAATTTCATATTTTTACTTGAATTTAATTAATTTTTCTAAAAATTTTAAAATTTTCTGTAATTGTATTTAAAAATATATTTTTCTAAATTTTTAAAAGTTTGTATAACTTTGAAAGTGAACATTTTTATATCAAGTAAAGACTTGTAATTTTGATCACTTGTACTTTAGAATCTTGCGCGCTGTAAAATACTAATTTTCAAATTTTTAAAATTACCAATTTTATTTCCTTATAATTTAAAATTTTCTTAAATTCACCGAAAATTTGAGAACGAATGTGGTTACTATGTAGATAAAATTCTCAAATGATTGTTTTGCTTTATTGCTAAGTTACATTGGTTTCAAGAAGGATATTTTCGAGTGCACAGATATATGTTAAGGGTCCTATATCCCTTAACTCATGCTCATGAGTTTTCATAATGAACTTTAATAAAATAATTGTACTTCCCACTGAGTGAAATTGCATTGTAAAACTGCTCAATACCTGGCATCTGAGTACTAATAGACACAAAAGCTTTTCTACTTATTTGGCGTTTTCCACTTTATTTTGCAATGGGTGAGAGAGTAATGTTTTATACCAAAATCATATGAGGATTATTGGGGATGTACCCCGTTATGTGAACCACGGTCAAGTGATGAGGTCGACACCTGAGCTGGCACCCACTCTAAAAACCCAGGAGCAAGTACGCCCTTTATACTAACGTTAATATCACAGAGGACTGAATTATAATTTTTAAAATAATTATCTTTATTGTACACGATAATAAAAGTAATTCCAGATAATAATTTAATTCAGAGAAAAATACTTACCTACTTTAAGGACTTTTTTCAATTTTCCTTTGATAATTTACGAAAAAATATCAAACTGAACCAAGCAGTTTCAAATGTGCATGACTTTAATAAAGGAGACAGTTCATTTATACTTTTCGCTAACATTACAGACACGTTGTTTGAAGGCAAAATGTCATATTTTGTTAAGTTGCTTTAGTTTTAATGTTCTTTGATGATCGAGAATTAGCACGTTGAGCCTTTTCTTGCTTGTATCCTTTTGACAGGGCGAAGTGTAAATTGTGGTACACTTATGGCTTCTATTTTTCAGATGAGATTTTGCGTAATGAAAAGTCAGCATTTTATAGAGAAAACATTTAGAACAATATTCTCACGAGGAACCCATCAAAAAGCTTCTAAGAGGACAGGTAAGATTAATTGACAAAATCGGTCAAAATATCAAAATAATTTTATACCTAAATTATTTTATATTTTCTACAAACTCAAAATGTTTCAAAGTCTTCAACATAAAAGTGCAGGAATTAGATAATTTTTGTTGTCTTTATTACATCCCTTATGACAAATAAAATTTTAAACTTACTATTATCTCAGATGATAGAATACATTAGTTTGTTCATTTAAAATGCTAATTTTTCATTGTGCTATCGTTTGAATTTTACCTATTGTTAGTAATAAATGTAACAAACATGGTATGCATTCCTATCAAAGTATCTTTATTTTAAAAATAACTGATACATTAGGAACATCAAGCTTATAAACTTACATTTGAATTTTAATGTAGCTAAATAATTTATACTTATTCATAAGCATTTATGAATAGGAAGTATTGTATGAATACCAATCATCTTATCCAAAACCATACCAACTTTTTGTTACATATAGATTGATGTACTTTAAATCACAATCGCGTGAACGTAACGTTTGTAAAAGAGTAGCATTTATAAACCTTTCAATTTTTCCTTAAAAATTAAATGTCTATTGTTTATGAAATTTTGAGCAAGCTGTTTATATAGTCATAATACACATAGGAGCGCAACCAAAAATTTTGAAATCCCTTAAATTAGTTTTTGGCTTAAATCACACCAGATTGTAATAAAACTTTGCATCAACGGGAGAGTCTTGTCAAAGATTTAGTTTGGGCGCATGAAACTGTCTTTATAGGAGAACTGTCATTCATTCGAAGTCTAAACTTTTTCTGAGTTAACAATTTCGTAAGCCTGGGATAACTCTCTGCCTCGAGCAATCACTCCCGCGTGTTAACTCACACATCACAATAATGATTTTGAGCCTGAACGCATTTCATGCTTGGTAACCCTTCTTACGTAGCAGTTTCATCGAAGTCAAGGCTCGAAACCCATGACTTTCAACGCCGACTCACATGTTATCATCACCATAGACTACTACTCTATCTCTCGGTCATATTTCATTTTGAATAGGTCTGTATGAGTAGTATTACTACAATATGAAAATAGTGAATTCAATTGTGTTTCCTGTTTGAAAGTAGAACACACGTTATATTTGCACTCGAAGATTAGAGAAATTCAAGAAGGTGAGCTAGAAAGAAATACGATATTTTGCTTTTAAATTCATTTGATAGTACCTTGCAAATTATAATTGTTAATATCTTTTTCTCGCACGCATATGTTATATAGTCGCAAATGCGTTATGTAATTTCACTATTAACTACCATTGGAGAACCCATAAAACAACATCTGGTATGGAATACATGTACGTTAGTGAATATTTTCCTCTATTTTTGTTTTCAAATGGGGTTTTCTAGAGTTTCATAAATGTGCGATATGCAATCTTTCAAATACACTTCATGAGTTAAAATTTAAGGATGAAAATTAAAGCAAACTTTATTTGTAACTTTTTACTATAATGAAACCAAATGCAGTTAGTAACGCAGAACATGTTGCTACTATGGTGAAATTTCATAGTAAACACGGCCATTTTATTACACTCTTTTGCGCAATAATATGCCATAACTTTTGGATACTTTAAGCCCGGACGCCCTGTAGAATATTGTTGATTTCATGATTTATATAAATAGAAATATAAGAAAGCACATCGTTTGAATATTTTATATTAAATGCAATTTTGAGAAATTCAGGGCAATGTTGCATTCAACAAATAAATATTCAATTACTAATTTGTTACTTTTCTTATTTTCGCCATTCACATTTTTAAGCAAATAGTATGTTATTTTCCCTGAGAAATAAACTTGGAAAACCGGAAGAATAAGATGCGTACTTCTTTTTTTATCTTTCCGAATATATATGAAATGCTCATTCACCTTTGAGCTATATATTTTTGGTTGAAAATACATTTATTCCTCCATGGATATTTTTCATACTTCTTCAGCTTTTTTTCTTCATGTTTAAAGACAAAGATGTTTTTGTCGGTATAATATTTATTATTCTAAAAAAGAGTTTTGTTATATGTATATACAAAGCTTGAAGGAGACAAATATTCCTTTTACTTCGATATTTCAAGCATAGAGTGATCTTTTTCGTGTTCGGATATAACATACTGAAAAATATATAGAAAGCGATTTAATGTTTATTTTAAGTGCATCAATGGATTCTTGCGCAGTAAATTTTAGTGTTATGTAGACTATTATATAAATGAAATTCCTCAAGTATAAAATATATTTGTCTTATCGAGTCATAATAAATATGAGGTATTCCACAATATTTTACTGATACTGAAAAGATTAAAAGTACTGAAATACTTCTGAAGTCGAGATATATAAGGAAAATTTGAAATTATTATCATAGTATCTTAACAAAATTTATTTTTAATTACAATGCTTTTAAGAGTTTATAAAAATCGTGATGTTAGTATGGCAAGATAATTAGAAACAACATTGCTTAATTATAAGTTAAAAATCTGGAATCTTTATTGACATATTTAGCGCGAGTATTAATAATCTATTTCATAGTAAATAAACCAGATATCAATCATTGGCATGCCAAGTAATTTTAGCGCTGCTTTTTTCACATGTTGTATTTTATAATAATGCAACTAATGAACTTACTAAAGAGAAATTAGTACTTACTTAAAAATTAAAATAATTAAATTCTAAATATTATTTGCAACATCTAGGGCACAAATGCAAGACCAAATGCCGAAACCTAAGGTCAACTGGTTCTTATTGGCTGGAAAAACGCGACAAAATAGGGAACGACGACGAAGACGAATAGACCTAGTAGCGCTTTTGTTCCACTACGTGAAAACGCGCTTAATATACTTTAGATTGTTACTATGGTCTCAAATTGTTCTTAGAATTAAAATGTTTGTATATATATATATATATTCATTAATAAAGTATATAAATGAAGTTATAAATCTTAAGTACAGCTAGCCAAAACAGTAAGAAATATTAGCCGCAGTACTACAATAGCAAACCCTTGGCCTTGGGAACCAAGATTGCGGGTTTAAACATCCTTTTTTGGCCTGCTACCGTTCACCTATAATTTGCCTATACACTGGCCTAAGAGAAAAGAAAGAAATATTATATATATGTAAATATTATAAATAAAATACACTAATACTAATTGATAATATATAACGATAAAAGATAATAAACCACTTATTAGTATAAAGTTAAAATCATTGTAATAAAAAACTAGAAGATAATGAAAAACTTACCTATTGATTACAAGATCTCGTTAATGTTTCCCGCCAATAAAAAGGTAATGATAGCAAAATCCATGACAGTAAAATTAGTAAATTAAGATAAATTAAAAATAAAAGTCTATATAAATATATTCTGCAAAATCGGCGTATAAGAGCTACTTCAACACACACAAATAGAGATTGAAATTTTCGGATGTGGTAATACGTCGACATACAAAATAAGAGCTTTAAAATATAAAGAAGAGATGAGATTTTTAAAAATTTGACTTACATGTTAATAGCATGATTATTTAAAATAAATAACATTCCTTACTAACTTAAAGGGTTGTAATTCTATAAGTGTATGGTATTTTTATAAAGTCAGGTAATACCTGAATAAATTATTTCTTACATGAGAAAGCATATACAATGTACATTTAGGTTTCATGTAAAAACGGGGCACAAATATACGGCAAATATAATTGCACTAAAATTTCAGCTTCAAAGTTATAGGTGTTGTTATACAATCGGATTTTACGGTATGTAAAACCTAAATATTGATATAAATTTATTGGAATCAAAAGGATTTCAACATACATAGTGATGCTATTATAAAATAAATTATTACTTGTATTAACATGTAGGGCCATTAAATATATATACTGGCTTTACCCGCGGCTCCACTCAAGTGCTGATGTTTTTAAATAACTGTCAAAGTCGTAATGATTATCATTGGCAAGTAATATAATATGGTGATTTTTATTGCTTGACTGAACCAATAAAATTTAAAATTCTAAAATTGAGCTTTAGTTTAAAAATTGAAAATGTAATTTATTAGTATAACACTAACAGCAAAATTAAAATAACTTAAGCTATTAATATTTTTAAAACTCAGTAGCTACACATTATATAATTTATCTTTAAAGAGCTCAAACAGAACTGTGTACAATATTATATGTCCTTCCGTCAGTTAAAATATGTGAAGATTTATATTGACACCGATCAGGCAACATATATTGGCCATGGGAAAACATTGTTTTCCAAATGCACCTGCTACCTGAAAATGTTAGCTGTTATCAGCAACATTAAAACTGGGATATTGAAATCGTTTGAGTTGAACGGTAGGTCGCGGAGATACTTGGAACGAGGTATGATAACACTATCCCTTCAGACATATGATAAAATATTGGCACCAGCATACTTGCACCAGTTTTAGATCTGCAAGCCTGTTCCTTTACATAGTCGAGGACATCGAGATTTGCATAACTGGTACATTTAGTTTAATTGAAGCTAAACCCGAAAGTTCGCGACTAAGAACCTGGGATATGAAGTACTTGTTCTTATCCACATTGCATTCATTGATAAGTATTTCTTCGTCCTCCCCGCACGTCGTTTAAGTTTTCACGCTGATTTATATCAATGTCATTGTTAGGCGCCAATATTGATCTTGCGCGAACCACTGATCCCAATTTAAATTTTGCTGTGCTCAAAATTTGAGCGTCAAGATTGGGGCAACAAAATCCGAACGGCGCACACGAT
>BMAO01011382.1:0-15117 GCA_019973975.1 Trichonephila clavata | reverse complement strand
TCTGTTGGGCAAGACTATATATCCCAAAACCCAAATCACTTCATGCACATATATCAAAAATCTTCGTTTACACATTAGCCTTTAAAAAAAACGGTAACATATTATTTTCTGTTCATTTCCTACTTTTCCCCCTTACTTCCTTTCTTTTATTTTTCAAATTGAGAAGATTGGTTTTTTGTAGCTAGTCACGCAAAGAAATAATTCTATTCTGGGTTCTCAACATAAAATGCTATGCTACCAGGGATAGTCTTAAAATTTTTTTTCCGACAGTAATAATTGAATATTGTAGAAAAAAATCATTTTGCTATTGGCACAGAAAATACGAATTGTGAAATACCTGGCTATCTTTCGTTTTATTTATTGTTGCTCGCTTTCTTTTTTTCAAATTGAAAAAAAAATCTGATTTAATTGAAAACGGCAGAGGTAAATATTAATAAGTAACGATTTTATAACAACAAACATTCGTGTGAAGTTTTTATTATTTTAATTTAATTCTGATTCCTTTAGTACAGCTATTCTACAATTTTTCCGTGCTGGTGTTTACAAAAATGTGCGACGAGCAATTTTTTTGCTTGCTTTCAATTAATATCAATCTAGAGAAATGCAAAACCAGATTTTATTACCGCACCCTATTACAAGGTGGCCAAGGTTACGAACTCTTGACCGGTGAATCTTGAGTTCAAGTTCCGAAGACCCTCCTTGTACAGGGAATGATGCACGTTAAATCTTTCGAGGCTCAAAGTCCTCACTGTTGTGTTCGTTTAGAGAGGTGGGTGTGACACAGGTGTCGTCCTCGACACTTGACGGAGATTCAAAGTTAGAAGATCCTTCGCCAATGAGCCTCGTGTTACTTTATACAGTAGAACGTCGTTTATCCGGAGCGTCAAATATCCGAACCAAAGTCCGGATACGTTTTCGAACAGTGCAAGGCTCAACTGTTGTTTTGTGTGAGGCCAAAGTGACGGGAAACCCCAAGGTGATGGATATTTGGGGAATTTCTGCTGTGTGATTTGGTAAACATCTGCGCAGAATAATAGGTTAGTTTGTTTCCAAGTGAGGGGGTGTATATGTGCTCTTTTGTTGAGTTTCGTTGATGTACAAACCTGGATGGCATGCGATGCAGAAGATTGTGGATTTCAAATGCTAAATAATGACGAGATTGTGACTTCCGTCTAAGAAGAATCCGACCCTGTAGACGATGAAACGGATGAAGACGAGGACAACAACAACGGAAGTAGCAAATGCGACGCGTTTTTCTGCGTTAGAGACAACTATGGAGTGGTACAAGCAACAGAGAGCTGTCCTACTCAACTACTGCTGCTGAAGAGAACCAGAGACCCTTGCAGAGAAAAGACAAAGGTGAACAATGGTACATCGAAAAATAAGTGATTATTTTCTCCAACCAAGGTAAAATTGCGACATTTTGCACCTATTTTGTGTTTTCTTCAAGCACGTTTACCGCATGGGATGATTTTCAATATTTGTTTTGTGTCCTGTTTCATATACTGCATGGATCGCATTCATTTTTCAGTTTTTCAAACAATCGCGGATCCGAAAGCTGTCCGGTCCCAATTAATTCGGATAAACGACGTTCTACTGTAATTCAATGTTATTAAAAAATCATAATCAAATCCTTTTACGAAAAGATTAACAAGGAGAGTGCAAGGTCTTGGGGTCACGTATTTAGTTCAAATTTTGTAGGATGATAGATTTAATTTCCCTGTTGATGAAGATATTTGCTTATAGGGGCCACTACTCAGTAATTTTTTAGATATTTGCAGTTGGAAATGCAATTCCCTCGTTAAATTCAGTTCTGTAGCAAACGGTTACATGTAATGGGTAATACTGCACTAACTCAATGCGCGAGATGATTTTCGAAATTATGTTTCTTGTGCTTTTATGACTTTTTACCATTGTACGGACAATTAGGGGACAATTTTTATACTAATTCTGTTAATCTGATAAATGTTTTATTTTTTACTTTCACAATTACTGTTTCCATGCACGATTAACTAGTAGTTGAAGGGCTTTTTTCCTATTCTTCTTGCGAAATGTTTTTATTGTTTTCTAATAAATATTATTCTGACATACGAATGATAATAACAAATAAAAACTCTTATAAGGTTTCTAATCATTAAAGACATTTCTTTTCCGATTTATTTAAACTCCATTATGTATCTGCATACGTAAAAAAAGACATAAAATAAAAAAAAAGTTATTCACCCTGCACGAACTTGAGCCCGGGTTCTAACGACGAGGAACACCGATTCATTGCTGCTACGCTAAGCCCATTACGTGTAATGGCTTCCTTCAGAACTGAACTTAATGAGTGAATTGCATCTTCAATTGCAAATATCTAAAAAATTATTGAATATTGGCCCCTTTTACCATATATCTTCATCCAACAAGGAAACTAAATCTACCATCCTACAAAATTTGAACTAAATCCATGACTTTGCGCTCTCCTTGTAAGAGACTCCAGAGAATTAAATCTGAAAAAGTCTGTAAGGGATTGCCCGTGTCATTCCTCAGTGTGAGAGGGTCGGAAGGAAGATTAGACATAGTCAAAAGAAATTCTATTTTTTAATAATTCTCAATTAAGACACAAATTCAACAACTCAAACTAAGAAATGCACCAATTATTAAATATGTGAAGCAATCGCGAGGTAGCCGAGATACTGGGAGAATTATCAATAAATCGGATCACTTACGTCGAAGCACTACACCTTCTAATTCAATTCGTTCTAATCCAAATTTAACGCTTAACTGACCAAATCGTCATTATTAATATTAATCAAATAAGTAATAAAGTTCTCAAACCTCTATAACCTCTCTCTCTTACTTAACTCGAAAGTTTAATCTTCGAAACTTTAATCTACTACAAGTCTCAATTTCCATAATCACATCTTCTTCGGAGGAGGAAAGTTTTCTATAGAATAAATTTTAAGGACTCATTTTCCCCCCAAGAGGACTATTAATAAGAAGAACACCAATAGACCCGTTACAAGCCCCAACATTATTTCTTGAAATGATTATTTTTTGATGTATGGATATTGCGCCTATCTGTGCCTTTTGTAACTTTTTATGAAATAAAAAAGTTATTTGCTATAAGGTAGTTGAAAACTTGTAACAGTTGATACAACACGTGAGGATGAAAAAGTATTACTATTGCAAATTTAATCAAAAAAGATTTGGCACTATAGAAATGAAATGATTTGACATTAAACGCATAAAGACGAGAGATCGTGTGTTAAGTTCAATTTAAGAATTAACACTACACTTAAAAACTAGAAACCGTTGACACAACGCGCAAGAGTGAGAAAATACTACTACTTCAAATTAAATGTAAAAAGATTTGTCACTTTTAACAATGAAAGGATTTGACACTACACATAAGGACGAGAGACTGTATGTAAGTTCACTTAACAAAAATTAACACTACACTTATCAAGTAATATACAAAAAAAAATTTTAAGTCAATTCCTACTTTGAATGGATGAGTAGAAAGTAATTAATTATATAACGATTGAAAATGTGAACAAGATACATCTATATATATAAAGGAGAAAAGCGACTGACTGACTAATCACGAAATCTCTGGAACTATTCAACCTACAGACTTGAAATTTGGTTCCTCTGATAGAGTAGACATCAGCTAAGAAAGGATTTTCCGAAATTCGAAACGCAAGGGGCGTTACGGGGGGTTAAGGGCTTTAATAATAATTGTTTCCATGTTTAAATTACTTGATGTACAATCTTGAAATTGGGTAAGCGGATTCCTTTCAGAGAGTAGAGATCCGCTACAAAATGAGTTTGCTGAAAATCGACCCCCAAGTGGCGTTGCAGGGGCTTAGGGGGCGTTATAGATAATTATTTCCATTTTTAAACTATTTGACGCACTGTCTTTAAATTTGATATATAGATTTCTTTCATAGAGTAGAGATCAGCTATAAGAAGGTTTTGTGAAAACAGACCTCTAAGTGGCGTTGCAGGGGAATAAGTGGCGTAAGAGATAAATATTTTCGTTTTTGAACTATTTGACCTACCTGCTTGAAAATTGGTAGGAATGTTTCTTTCATGGAGTAAATATCCGCTACAAAACGGTTTGGAGAAAAATTGAACCCCAAGGGGTGTTGCGGGGGTTAAGGCAGATATAAATAATATTTTTTTTTAAACTATTAGACTCAGTCTTGAAATTTGGTTAGCAGATTCCTCTCATAGGATAGAAATACACTGCAAAATGTGTTTTGTGAAAATCGACCCCTAGGTGGTGTTGCGGGGGTTCAAGGGGCGTTATTGATAATTTTTTTGCATTTTTAATTATTCGGACGCACAGTCTTCAAATTTTGCTAAGCAGATTCCTTTCATAGAGTGCAATTCCCCTACAAAATGGGTTTTGTGAAAACAGACTCAGAAGTGGCGTTGCGGGGCTCAAGTGGCGTTAGAGACAATTATCCCCATTTTTAAACTGTTAGACGTACAGTCTTGAAATTTGATAAGCAGATTCCTTTCGTAAAGTAGAGAACCGCTACAAAATGGGTTTCGCGAATATCAACTACGAAGTTTAATTTCGGGATATTAAGAGGCGTAATCGATAAATATTTCCATTTTTAAACTACTTGATCATCCTGCTTGAAAATTGGTAGGCATGTTCCTTTCATGAAATAGAGTTCCTCTAACAAAGAGTAAAATAAAAATTGACCCCCAAAGATGTTTGCGAGGGGTCAAGAGGAGTTACAGAAAAAAATTCCTGTTTTTAATTGTTAGACCCATATACTTGTAATTTGTTTGTTGTTTGTTCTTTTGTTGAATAGGGATCCACTAAGAATAAATTTTAAGCAAATCAAGTTCTGGGGGTTGCAGGGGGTTACTGGGACGTATTGACAAAAAAAAATTACTTTTTTCGAGCTACAAGGACTATAATAATGAAATTTGGTTTGCATTTTTCTTTTGTTGAATTGAAATCCGCTAAGAACGGTAATTTTGGAAAACGGCTCTCAACGGGATTACGGGGATATTGATAGTAAAACTTTTGTTTTTTTCTGTTAGATTTAGACTTGAAATTTGGCTTGCATGTTCAATTTACGGAGTAGAGATCCACCGAAAATTGGTTTTGCGGGGATCCACTTGGTTTTTGAGTTACGAAAGAGCAAACATCATTCTATGCTTCAATTTTAGAGATTTTTAGAAAATACAAATTAGATGAGTTCTGCCCTTTTTTTTATCAACAGGTGAAAGTTACAGGTATAAGTATATTTTTCAATTAAATCGAATTCTTAATGCTAGGACTTAGATATCAATAATTTATACATATATATAAGCAGTAAAAATTTATAAAACATCATGAAATACCCAGCGAAGCGGGCGGGTAACAGCTAGTATATATATATACAAAATAGTTATAAAGCCTAAGGTAACTAGTTAAGAAAGTAAGAAGTATTAGCCATATATATATGTATATATAGTGAGTGAACGAACTAATAGTAGGAATTGAAAAAATAGCATGATTTGTCTACATTGTTATAACAATGCTCACTCGGTTTAGCTAGTGCGGTTGAAAAACCGGTTTTTGACGCTAACTTTTGTCATTGTGTTAACAGATATATTGTTACAACAATGGAGACGAATCTAAGCTGTCGTCAAAAACTGGTAATTAATTTAATTTAATTAATTAATCGGTAATTAATGAATTAATATTTGAAGAAACTGTATTAACATCATATATATATATATATATCATCCATTATAAGCTTAAAATTTTTATTTGAAGTTGATTGGATGAATAGAAAGTATTTTATTAACGATTGAAAATTTGAACAAGATAAATATATATGAAAATATGTACAAGAGAGAGAATGAGCTAATAATAAGAATTGAAAAACTAGAAAGAGTTAACTATTTGAGAACGCACAAAATTCTTATAAATGAGAAGTTTTACGTTTAATTATACTCAGAATCAACTGATGACTATAGAGAAGAGAGAGAGAGAGAAAAAACTGACATTACTTATAAACAGACTTACCATATTTTAGGGACTCCTATATACCCAGGATATATTTTCGAAGTTACTTAAATTTTTTAATGGTTTACAGAAGCATTAAACTTCATTTATTCACTTATATTTCTTATTAGACATGACTTTTTCAGGAATAGTTCGTTTGTTTTAATTACATCATAAAATTATCAACAACAAAGTTCTGTATTTATTTTGAAATTTAGCGTATGTTTAATAGATACTGAAAACCTTCCTGTAGACCATTTTATTGCAAATCTCCCTCAGTTGGAGCCAAGTTTGTGTATCATCCAAGTTATGCTACACATTAAGATGAGGAAAAATTTTTATGCTACACTAGGACGAAACACCTAGAGGAAAGCACAATTGTAATTTTTGAAAGGAAGATTCTACGGAGAGTATACTTCGTAGCATAAATTAAAACAGTAATTAGAGAATGAGATTCACTTTTGATCTGGATAGCCAACCCGAATGCATGATGGCAACACGATTTAAAAGGTGTCGCTTTTAAGACGTATTGGACTCGAAAAGCAAGGAAGACCGTGGTTGAGATGGGCTGATTCGGGGGAATCTGGTTTTCTCGCAATTAATGAATGGAACTGGAGATCAAAGATTTACCAAAACTCGTTGTGGAGATATCTTCAAATCAAGGCATTGAGCATAATTCATGGGCTATTTAGTCATTTATGATGATGAAAAACGAAACATATACGTATGCGTGTTATGTTGTACGTCAACACTATGTACGAAAACAAAAAGTTGATATGTGTCAACAGAAGGGTTTACATCATAGGTTCCCATCCTTTTTTCAACTGGCACCCCTTTTCTAGTAAATATTTCGATACCGCACCCTTTTCTAGTGAATATTTTGATACTACCCTCTCCCACTCTAGAGAAATAAGAGTGTACATAATACATGGTGAAAACAAGAGTAAAGTTTAAAAAAATATCGTATTACTGAAAGAACATATTTTTTAATTTGATTTTTTTCTAAAACCCCAATTTTTTTACTTATGAATCTGAAATATCTGTTGCCACAAATCTATTTAAATGTATAAAATTATATATTTTAGTCATAAGTAGGATATTGTTGGAATTGAAACGCTACTGAATTTCTTCACTTAAAAGAGTGGAATAAAAGTTTTAGCTTACCTGTTATAAAGACAGGCAAGAGTTTTGATGATACGAAGTAATTCATAATAAGCTAATTGCTTTCAAAATAAATATAAATCCACAGTTTCAGCCTTTAAAGAATCGCGTGAATTCCTGGTTAACATATTTAATTATGTTTCTTGGATAATATGCGTAATGAAAGGCAGTGGACGAAATATTTTCCCTACTGCTCACAGACAAAGGCAACTCGTGCACTACAGAAATTAATTTGCACTATATCATTCAGGTCTGAATGTAATGTAATCTTTAAGCTTTTTATCCACTTCCCGAACAACCGAAAAATGTGAATTTTAGTACTTGTGATAAGAAGTGTTTTAAATACATACAATCAACATAAGTACACAGTATTTAAGTTTACTTTTGTTAGTGGATAATCAACGTGTTTTTTTATCCTTTTTTGGTTAATCTGTCTAAGCCCTTCCGTGCCATCTCAACGCCCCCTAATTTTCTCTGGGTCTTTTATTGTCCCCCTGAAAGCCCCAAACACCCACGTTGAAAACCTATGGTTTACATACTAATAGAGTCAAAAAGTTCCCAGGATGGTTCCCTGGATTCCCGTAGGTGTTCGTTGGAGGAGAAATATCTGGTTCGGGAATTGGCAGCACTAATAAGGAAAATAGGCAGCTATCTGGGATTCATTTCCTGTACTGTTGGCGTCAGCTGCAGATCATTTCTGACAAAGCGAAGTTTTCATTCGTCGGAATTTTCAATGTTGTCTTTGGAGCAGCGGGCAAACATCAAATTCTGTTTTTTTGTCCGAAAATCACCTTGAGACGCTCGAAAGGGAAACGATTCCAGCGCCAGAGAATTTTTACTGTTTCCATGGCTGAAAACGAAATTGTAGGTACATCGTTTTGTGGATCCAGAATAGGTGATTCAAAAGGCGACGAAGCAACTGAAAGGACCTCTCAAAGAAAGGATTCCTGGAGTGTTTTGAAAAGTTATACGAAAGCTGGATCAAGTGTGTGGATGCAGGAAGGCAATACCTTGAAGGCCAATAAGTTTAAATCATAGGTTCTCAACGTGGGAGATAACGCCCCCTTGTGGGCTTTTGAGGCTTTCAGGGGGGCGTTGAGATAGCACGGAGGGGTTTGGGCATATTGACCAAATATAGTCTAAAAAAGACTGAAAAAATACGCTGATCAAGTTTACTAACAAAAGTAAACTTTAATATTGTTTACCTTATGTTGAGTATATGTATTTAAATCATTTCTAGTGTTGCTTTGTGAGCAGGAGGATAAATTTTTCATCCAATGCATTTCATTACGTATAATATCCAAGAAACATAATTAAATGTTAACCAGGAATTAATGTGCGATTCCTTAAAAGTCTGAATTTGTCAATTTATATTTCTTTTGAAAGCAATAGTTTTATTATGAATTACTTCGTATCATCAAAATCTCTGCCTGTCTGTAACAAGTAAGCTAAAGCTTTTATTCCACTCTTAAATGAAGAAATTCACTAACGTTTCAATTCCAACAATATTCTATGTGTGACTAAAATATACAATATTACACATTTAAATATATTTGTGGCAATAGCAATTTCAGATTCGCAAGTAAAAGAATTTTAGCTTGTAACGGGTGCTTACGCGTTTCACTAACCTTCTCTTAAATTCTATATTTTATTTATTTCAACCAATCTCCACCGGGAGCCAAAAGTGTGACTTATGCAAATGAGATATTTTATTATAAGTTCGGGTTTAGCGAGTTATAAAATAAAATGAAATGAGAGAGTGAAATGAAATGAAATGAGAAGTGTCTTTTTAAGTGTAAACGTTGCAAGTAGAGTCTACCGTATGTTGTGGATATAATCAGTTCGGGAAAGAACTGAGATATAGCTGAGACTAAAGCCGCCCATTAAAGGAATCCAGATATTGAAGAAGCAACTAGACGAACCTGCCATAACAAAAGGTATCAGGTTAGTTTGATTTCCCAAATTAAGTATAAGTGTGTAGCTATAATTGTACGCGTCGACCGCCTTAGATTCAGTTAAGATTCCGTCGTTCATGATTATTGAATCCTTCTCATACTCCACTGTGTTTTATTGTTCTTAAAGTTGAATAGTATTTGTGTAATCTCTTAATTAAGAAAAGTCAATAAATAAGATTGATTTATTAAATAAGTAGTAATTTATTATGAATTCAACACATCTAAATTCAGGTGATAACCGAAGGGGAGTTGATAATCTTAGAGGTAGTGATAGGCTACGACAAGCTTTAAAAAAATTAAAAAATATATTCCATTAGTAAAAGAATATTTTTTAAAATTTAACTCTTGTTTTCACCATGTATTATGTACACTCTTATTTCTCTAGAGTGGGAGGGGATGGTGTCTAAATATTCACTAGAAAAGGGGGCGCCAGTTCAAAAAGGGTTGGGAACCTATGGTTTAAATTATTGTTATATTTTTTAATAATTTGTAATTGACCTATTACAGGAACATTTTGTCTCTACCATGTCTGTGATCAAGTTAAAAGTCTTTTGATACTTCACATAAAGACCAGAAAAAAAGTTATACTACATAAAAATATGTAGAAAAATGTACACCTCACATATATATGAGGAAGAACTGAAGTTACAAATAAAGAGGAGATACTGTACGTGCAAAAAAAATAATTAAAAATCAAAAGATACACTACATAAGACGAAAAAAAAAGTATTTCTACACATATTTTCAGTATTACAGTAAATCGAATTCCATATAAAATAATATCCTACTATATCGATTTTGTAAGAGGGAAAGGGAGGGGGGGGGGAATTGAGCGAAGAGTGGTGTTGGAATCTTGAAAAATGTTATTACACAAAAAAACCAGTAGTTTTCATTCACTATCGTACAACTTCAACTATTAAATGATAATGCACAAATATGGACATCATTATTACTCCACCTGAACACTCCAGAGAATGTGAAAATCTTTCATTCATTGATATAGACGAGGATTGGGAATTTCAGGAATTTCTCTATAATCTACTTTACGTCCTTTTTTTTTTTACGGAGCAAATTTTTTGGAGGATAAAGGGAATAAATTTATTTTCTTAATCTAAAAAAAATAAGGTATTTTCCCTTTCATGCTATAACAGAAAATCAGCTATTATGCTGCTGAAAAATTCAACTATTTTCGAACATTTGTAAAGCGTGCAACAAAAGAAATGTTTTCGCAAATTAATTTGTGTCTTTTATAATACTTGCAATTTTCATTAATTCTTTTTTTTCGTGAATATTATTTTCGAAACATATCAACTTAAGCGAAATATCTTACGCAACTTTGATTTGGTATTTGGAAGGGAAAAAAACGTATATTATTTTTAAAAAATTTTTAAGCACCGTAAATAAAAATTTTAAAATTTTTTTATCTATAATCATCATTAGACAATAAAAGTACACACTCTGAAAAATAAAGTTAATGAGATATTTAATTAGTTAACCAAATGTGCACATGATTGCGCAAAAAAAAAAAAAAAAGAAAAGGAGATTCTTAGCTTTTATACATTCAAATAGGATATAATGGGCTAAATTCATGACGGTCACATGATAAAGATAATCACGTGGTCTCTATTGAATTCATAACAGATAATAAACGTGTTATATTTGTGAAACTTAAATAAAATTTCGAATTTTATAATTGGATACAGAAGTTTAAGTGTATTAAAAAAAAGAAAGAAAGATTTCATCAAAAAGCTTTAAGATTAAAAAAAAAGTTTATGTATATTAAACGTACATTTTTTAATCAAATGCATTTTGCTTACTTATGAGTGTAATAAATATGCACAAACAATTATAAAAATATGTAGTATTAAATATGTAAATTGTAAAAATTTAAACAATGTAATAAATATGTATCGTTAACAAATATGTACTTTTTAAAAGAAAATTTCTGCAAGAAGCCAAAGTTGATAGTGTAACTCTTGAACTGATTGGCTGAAAAAACGTGCTTGCATTTGTCATGTGACTATGACGTCACATTAATTTGTGCCCCTTGTATATCTATTTTTCTCTAATTATAAGTATAAACTTCAATCATTTTTCATCCCACTGTGGCGGTGCTTATCCGGAGGACAGAACGCGTGACCCACGGTTCCAAAGCCAAGGAACATAACCACTAGACAAAAATAATCATTTCGATCTTGAGGCTGTTATTGTCTTCTGAAGGTACTGCTACACATATATGGATACAAAACTACTAAAACTTATAGATACAAAACTTTGGTATTTTAAATGGAAGATGGTGGGAATCGTTGATAACACGTATTGATGAAGTAAGGGGAAAAAAATTATAAAAACTTCTAAATAATCTAAAATTTCAAATTTACAATTTAAAAACTGAAAAATGACCCAATATAATCCAATTAATAATAGTATGCCTTTATATTGTATTAAAAAATATTATTTTACAAATTATAGATGAAAATATCTTTATTTACAATTTTCTCTAAATGCATATTCGTAAGATTCTGATACACTTTTGCTAAAATCTACTTTATAGTGCTGATATTTTGTATACTATTAGATCCACGAATTTTCGACAAAGTGAATGAATTTTTTTTTCAAATAAACATTCATAATTTTTAAACATATCCCAATTTCTGCATAAAATTTTTAAAAAAATTTAATCACTAAATTTAAAATTTTTTTACATTTTATAAATTTATTTTTAAAATTTAATTTTATTTATTTTATGGATTATTATGTTTGCAAAAACTCTGTAAAATTTTATAGCTATATATGCAGTAGATTTTAAGCAAAGTGAATGCCTTGAAAATAAAAAAAAAATAGTTATTGATTTATTTTTTTCTCATACAGATTTACTTGTAATTTACAATGTCTTCATTAACAGGTACATAAATATATAGATAATTTAACGTAAAATTTTTACTTCCGTTGCTTTTAATTTAAGTAAGTGAGAACTATTTAATTTGTTGCAAAGAAAGTTCATTTTTCCTGTCGCGGACCTTAAATATGACCGGGAAAAATAAGACCTTCCTCAGTCGGGGCAATTACAACAACTCTCATATATTCTCTGATCATCTGTCGTACGTGGAACTTGTAAAAGAGGATTTATAACTAAATTCCTTTCTTTTGTTTCGGACTTCTTTTCAGTTAAAGGTCTCGTGGGTCTTTTTTTTTTTCTAATAAGGCTACGGATTGGTATTTTTTTTTACCTTTGCAGACCTAGTATATTCCCCAAGAGTCACAAGATATCACTTTTTATTGCGGCACCATATTGGCGATACCAATTGCTGCAAGCAATTTTGACGCCCAGTTTCTTCCACAGAGGGAAGCACCTGAGCTCTGACGATGCGAAATTCTACTTAGGATCTAATCTAGCCTACAGCTAACCAGTTAGGCAACAACAACAGTATGAACATAAGGGTACACGTAAATAACAACGTATTGAAATTAAATGAATTTATTAAACGTTTTGCTAATAGTTATCAATAAGCAAATATATATCAATGAAAATAAAAGTGAAGCTCAGCTATTGTTTATTTATAATTAATTAGCTAAATTCACTTGAAGTCATAGTCAAATGATAAATGCAATGACTTGTTTCCAGCCAATGCCTCATTGTTGCCCAATTTTTGCTTTTTACCGAAACTTTCTCTTAAAAATTGCATATTTTCTGGTAATAAAAACGTATATAGATTAACAAAATGTTCTTGATTTTTTTTTTAAAAAAACCCTTTTTTATAAGAATTTTTTGTATTACTTGAAAAGCTTTATTAAGAATCTTAACATTTGGATATCTTCCCCCAGTTTCCAAATTTGACATTGTGTCTGAATTTACGAGTACGAGAACAATGTCAACTTTGAATTCCATAAAAAATCCGCATGAGTGACCTTCGTGAATTTAATCCGTTGTATTTAAAGCGAACCTTGGAAAATTCTGTTGATTAACTATTAGCTTTAGCTTCCTGTCTGCAGGCTTAGTCCATTTTCTCTTTTTCTTGTTAAATGTATTGTGTTTGTTATTTCAATCAATGGATATTAATAAAAATTGTTGTTGTTCATGTTCAAGCAAAAGATGCTCTCATTATTTTCAGTAAATTCCTGTATGGGGAAACTCAGCTGTTCCTATATTTTTCCATATAAAACACTGTTAAAAACTAATTACAATTAGCATAAATAGGGGGAAAGAGAGTCAGGTACACAGTACAGTACAAAATGTTTGTTGATGATACCCAAGATTCATCGGCCTGAGTCTTCAGAACTTTCTAAATAACTGGTTACAGCTTGTCAAATTCAGCCGGCCATGAAAATTTTTTATGTGAAAGTTAGAGGAAAAAAAAAACTATTTTTCAGGACTGTGTGTGATCCTCATCTTATAACTGAGAGAAAATCTTAGTAACGAGGTCTGTCGTCAAGGGACATTGCGTTACGGTTACAGTTATTGGTTTATGTCAAGGATGGAATACACACCACCACACACGCACGCACACACACACACACACACACCACACACACACACAAAGACTATTATCTTGAACATGCCCTAGAACAATGGTACTTAAACTGTGGACCCCCGGGGGTCCGCGAAGGTCTTTCTTTTAATATTAAGATTTACTATTTTACAGACTCTGAAGGGTCTTGTAAAAAAGTTGAAAGACGTACCATCCTAGATTATAGATCATTTATATATATATATATAATTACCGTCAATAATAAAACTCCATTAGAACAGGTATTGTTGTTGTCGTGTGTTTTATCCTGGGATGCATATGAAAGACGAGAGATGGAAGAACAGAAACATACAATACAAACACAGAATATAGATTTTTATTACATACGATGATTACAGCATAAAACAGAAGGAGTGTGCTGCTTTCCATTCGAGTTAGGAATCCATTTCAGGCGAAAGTCCGATTTCTTTTCCCGAAGATACATCCATGCCTTTTTCGGGATTCGAACCCGAGCCCACTCGAGTACGTTGAGGGTCATAAACACTATACTAGAGCATGTATTTCGCTTAAGAATATTAATTCAAAAGGAGGGGTGCTCAAAATCTTATGGGTCCACGATGCCGGGGTAATACATGAAAGGGGTAATGATGACGGGGTAATGATGATCGAAAGTTTAAGAGCCTCTGCCTAAAGTGAACGTTAATGCAAACAAGCAAATGATTGGTGGATTCGGTATCTGAGTTTGTGATTGTGTTGGCATTAACAGGGGTCGACAACCTATGGCTAGCTGGACACGTATGGCGCACAGTGCAATTTTAAGGTATCCGAACACGTTGAAAATGACCAAATTCAGTCAAGACAGATATTTTTGTTTTTTTATTTTATTGAATAGAGCTATCTTTTGACTTTACGAAACATACTTTGTTTTGTTTTTACACTATCTAGAGGACAAGTTGCAATCAATTTTATAAATTTAGAAAAACCGGAAGTGGGTTTTTGATTTACCAGAAGTGGGCATTTAAATTACTCAAAATCTATCAGCGAATCTGATAACTCAAAATATTACGAATGTATTTCTATAAAACTTTTTAAACCTGATATTTATGTTATTTTATAGAGAATGTACTAAAATATTTCTTATTGTATGAATACTTTTTGAGTTATGGCTTGTTACTTAAATAATGGTCTCATAAAAAATGTAACATTTCTTATAACGTTTACTCAATCAGCTCTAAAATTTTCAAATTTTAATAAAAAATTAAAATTTTAGTACATTTTCTATATTAAAGCATCTAATTTGTTTTAGTAATACTTTTACCAATATATGTTTATTGCTTTTTTCTCTGACTGCTTTGAAGTTTTTCAAAAATATTGCTAAAATCTCACTTATAATTGTGATTTTTGTAAAATTCAGGTAATTTATTTTAAATTTTGATAGGTTAAATAGTAATATTTATTGATATTGAGTCCTAAAAAGAGCATTTATAATGTTTTAGTATGTTATTTTGTTAAAAAGTACTCCGAACGTGTT
>BMAO01011381.1:0-92678 GCA_019973975.1 Trichonephila clavata | reverse complement strand
ACTGTTTCATGAAATTTACTTAAATTTTTTTTTTAAAAAAGTACATCAATACTACTGATGATTAAAATTATTATAATACTATACTTTTTAATAATTTTTTTAAAAATGTATTCAGTTTTATACTACAGAATTTTAAGTTTAATCACACATTTTAAGCATAGCTGAAATATGAATCTTATTGTGAACAATGGTTATAATGAATTTTCAGCAAAGTAAGAACATAACTGAAAAATAAATCATACCCTTTATATATTAGCTAAATCACAATTTAAACATAATTTTGAACTGTTTTTTAAACTGAAAAATTATATGAAATTCAAGTCAATTTTTGTTTAGCATAAGCTGAAAATAATTTTAATTCTAAACAGTATTTAAAAGGCAATGCATCTAATTCCTACCATTTTATAACAGTCAATATGATATAGATAAATATAAAACACAATTTTCTTTCTTTATGAATAATATATATATGTAATACGACGATGTTGTAATGATGGATTTAGTAAAGGAGGACGACTTTTGGCGAAGATCTTGATAGCGTGGCCGGTGTTGGTTTTTCCTTATATGGTTGATGTTGCATTTTCATTACTATGGAAGAGGCAGTCTCGTGGAAAAGATATTCTTCTTTATTAAACACTGAACATGAAGACACACAGATAGACGGAATCACAACGAAACATACATACACAAACACTAGCTGCAGCCGACTACATGATGACAAGAAGAGAGGAAGCGAAAGAGGGCGCGGTCTCCAGGAGTCTCGGTATATATAGGCAGCTTAAATCACGTTATCTGTGTGGGTGGATGGATGTAGTTTAAAATCCTCTCGTTAGAACGCTGGTTAACTTATTACTAAAACGTTGGTCCTGAAGGATGGACCAAAGGTAATTAAAAGTTATTAAGAATAATTAATGGGGATTATTACATTTCCCCCCTCCGCAAGACGCGTGTGTGCACGAGGCCCTTGGTCCACACCCGTATCATACAGAGATATTAAGTACAAAATTAAATTTTTAAATTATCATTATTTAAAAAAATTTCTCTTCACTTCAACATTAACATAAAAATATTCGAGAATTTTCCAAAGTATAAATTGTGTAAAAACTTTGAAACAACCATCCACCACATTATTAATATTGACTATGAATTCAAAAATATTAATTCTTAAAATACAAAAAATAATTTCTTAAAAATTTATATGAAATTGTATATAAGAGCACTGAGAGTTAAAAGAAACAAATTAGGATGACCCACGCCTTGTACAATCTTTGAGACAAGTTTTACTTCTTATCGTGTAAAGTTGCACCAATAACTTCAAAAACAAATATCCCAAGACTGGAAATTGCAAGTCGACCGAAGAGATTTTTTAAAAAACTATTTATAACTTTCTTTTATGTATTACTTTTATTATTACAAAGGTATAAGTTTTGAGGCAATAGTATATTGACAATCAAAGGTGTATTTATTCCCTTGAGGTACTCACTATGCACTATCCTTACAAAAAAACCTTATTATTTCTTCTAAATGTAAACATTTGCTTATTTATTTATTACTATTTTCTCAGACTAAGTGCTCACAAAACCATTATTATTTTATACACATTAAAGTTGTTCATTTTCATATCAAATAAATTGTTCATTCTAAAAAAGAGTAAATCGAATAGAAACCAAAAATTCTTAAACCTCATTAACAATATATCAAACTGTATCAACATAAAATTCTCAAAATAAAAATATGAAAACTTTAGTATTAATTCAGTAAAACACTGTAAAGTTATCAATTCTCATGTTAAATATCAAATTCAAATATAATCATTATGAAATATATGCATTCTATCTTCAAAACAAAATGTAGCATTAAGTAAATTTAACCCGAAAATTCAAAATGTAAAGCCGAGATTCCTGGAAACGTTTTTAAAATGGTAATAACATTCACATCAATATGTACGTGGAGTTGACTGCCCAATCAAGTAATTTAAATACAATCGAAAAATGAAAATAATTTGTTACACAATATTGAAAAAAACATTAGAATAAACCATAATAACAGTACAATGCTGGTAGGGACCAAAGAATAATTTTAAAATAATAAACGATGGGGGTAAGACCCATAATATTGAAAGAAACTCTGGGGTAGAACCAGACACATAAAAAAAATTGCGGGGTAAGACCCGGCTTATAATAAAAAAAATGCTGGGTAAGACCAGGCTTTAAATGAAAAAAATTATATTGGTACCACTACCCCATACTAAACCATTTCATATGGAAGACTTTAAAACAAATATTTTCAAAATATCTAAATCATAAATTAAAATCATTGCAAGATTCTGAATCAAAATAGATTATTAAATTTGCTTTCAAATTATTACGCATGCTAATAACAAAATATTTCTTAAAGATTTTAAAATAAATCATTAACAACGAATGAGGAAAAATATATAATCAATTTAGAGTTAAAAGCAAATAATTAAAATGACAAGAGTAAAAAGAAAAACTTATCAATGATGAAAATATCGCTGAGTTGCACTTTTTCACATAATTTTGCCAAAACACACATCTCGCGGACTTCAAGGTTAGAAAGATTTATTATTATTTTTTTCATTTGAGCAACGAACTGTTGATTCAATTGTAGGTTGATTTTTTCTTTTATACATATTTGATGATAAAGATTTCATTTTGATACAAAACATGCAGACCACTTTAAGCTTTACAAGGGACTTTTTTCCCCCCACCACTTTGAAGCACATAAGTAACGGGAATTTCCCCGTACTTGTTATCAGGCGAAAAAGGGAATACCCTTTCGAGGACTCGATTCGTTCACATTTCTTTTGTAGAATTTTCACTTGAGGGCGTGGCTTCTTTCCCGCACAGGAAACTATCCTGTCGACTTCTGTAATAAAAGAGTCGTACGACCTTCACCACCACTAAAAAGGCTCTAAACACACGGTTACGCGCGCTTCTTCTCTTCTTGTCATCATGTAGTCGGCTGCAGCTAGTGTTTGTGTATTTATGTGGTGTATGTTTCGTTGTGATTCCGTCTATCTGTGTGTCTTCATGTTCAGTGTTTAATAAAGAAGAATAGCTTTTCCACGAGACTGTCTCTTCCAAAGTAATGAAAATGCAACATCAACCATATAAGGAAATACCAACACCGGCCACGCTATCAAGATCTTCGCCAAAAGTCGTCCTCCTTTACTAAATCCATCATTACAACATCGTCGTATTACATATATATAATTATAATATTATATATCAATATTTTTCTAGTTATGTTTCTTAGAATCTGTTTTCTATCATTTAGCTTTGTGGGTAGTATAATTTTTTTTTATTGATTTTTTTTTCATTTTATTATACTATATATATATATAGAAGAATATTGCTCTAAATAAAAATATGATTTAATTTCAGCTGCAAAAGTTAAGGGGGTCACTTCATGCAGCATTTTTCCTATCTCTGTATGTTAAAAATGACCAAACGTAAGGAACATTTTTGAAAAATTGACCAGTTGTACAGTCAAGAACTTTTTTTTGTAGATTTATTACACTGTTTTTATTATTTTAATCAGAATTTTTTTTTGAAATTTTGATTAGTTTTTTTTAAAAAAATTCATACGTGGACTAACACATTAAAAATTTTAAAACGTTGAAAATTCTTGTACATTTTAACACATAATTTTTTTTTGAATAATTTTTTTGACAAAATCTCTCATTAAAATATTTATTTGTAAAATATTAATATATGTGCAAAGTTTCAAAGCTATTAAATAAGTAGTTTTTTCAAAAATGTTCCTTTTGTGTTGAAATTTACACTTTTCAGAAATAGTGATTTAAAGTCAAAACTTACCATTAACTAAAACATACCAGAGACATAACTTGGATTGCTGGGATCTCCTGCAAGATCATCTTCTTATCTACATTTTAAATGTCTGTTTTTAATTCTGGCTTCTTTTGTTCTTTGTAAAACTGCCTTTCTTGCTTTCCTTATATGTGCATGATCTGCTGCATATTCCCTCTATCTCCGTAATGTTGAAAATGACCAAACATAAAGAACATTTTTGAAGAATTGACCAGTTGTACAGTCATAAAATTTTTTTGCAGATTTATTACACTGTTTTTATTATTTTAATGAGAGCTTTTTTTTTCAAATTTTGAATAGTTTTTTTTTAAAAAATTCACATGTGGACTAACACATCAAAAATTTTAAAACGTTGAAAATTTTTATACATTTTAACCCATAAATATTTTTTGAATAAGTTTTTTGACAAAATCTCTCATTAAAATATTTATTTGTATAATATTAATATATGTGTAAAATTTCAAAGCTATAAAATAAGTAGTTTTTCAAAAATGTTCCTTTTGTGTTGAAATTTACATTTTTGAGAAATAGTGATTTTAAGTAAAAACTTACCATTTACTAATACATACCAGAACCATAACTTGGATTGCTGGGATCATCTGCAAGATCATCTTCTTGTCTACATTTTAATTGTCTATTATTAATTCTAGCTTCTTTTGTTCTTTGTAAAACTGCCTTTTCCACTTTCCTTATACGTGCATGATCTGCTTCTTGCAATGCTCGACATGTGTAAAATCCAGGTTGAATATTTAATGTATCTAAAACTTTTAATTTGGTAATGAAGCCTTGATTATACAGAGATATAGCTTCATATACTCCAGTTTTTAAGGTGCCTGACTAGTGCAAAATCATCAATTTTAATGAAAATGACAAAAAAATTATTTGATATTTTTAATATTTGAATTTTTTCTTTCTAAAAATACCTTACTTTTGCTTGTACTCCAATTATTTACGAAGTTATAGCAGTTTTTATGTCAAGTGAGAACAACAAAAATGAACCGGAAGTTAGAAATCGAAACCGGAAGTGCTTTGAATTTGAAAGATTTTTACTCTTTTTCGAAGTTTTATTGAGTTTATTAATAAAATATTAATTTTGGTAATCTTAACAATGAATATGGTGATATTTTTTTAAAAATTATTTAATAGTGTTTAGTAAAATTTGGCAACAACTTTACAGGTTTGTTATATTTTGATTTGTTTATGTTCTAGCGATTCGATTCTTCGCTCCTCATTTAACTTATTATTTTGATATATTTTATAAAAAAACTGTCTTTTTAAAGACAAAATATTGATTAATTATGGCTAAATCAAGATCTGGAAGGTCTAAGAAGCGCCGATTTACTGGAAATCGTTAAACCATTCGTGCTACTATTAATGAGAATGATGAAACATCTGAGCTCAATTCTACTGAATCCGCTAGTGCCAAAAAATTGGTATCAAGCCATACAAGTTTGGAAATTTTCTCAGAAAGGTTGTTTGAAACTTATGAAGACAATAGAATTGTCAGTTTGACAACTTTGATTTCATTGTTTGCTATACTTTGCTGCCCTGATTGTTATTCTCAGGGCTTGCAACTTATAGAAGACTCTGTCAGTGGATTATGTTCACATATGAACCTAAAGTGCAAAAACTGCTCCTTCTTTAAAGGTTTCCCTACGACAGAGAAGATGAAAGGTTCTTGTCTGATAAACTCTTCAATTGTTTTGGGGCTAAGGATAATCGGGAAAGGATTTTCAGCTGGCAAAAAGTTATGCGCTTTCCCGGGTTTACCTTTCCTATCAAACTTGCTTTCCGCAATCAAGAAAGGAAACTGTTGAAAGCAACTGAAAGCGTTGCTCAAGAAAACATCAACGCTGCATTAAGTGAAATCAAAGGCTCAAATAGTTTCACTAAATGTGGAATATATATTGATGGTACTTGGAAACGCAGAGGCTACTCATCTTTGAATGGGTGTGTAAGTGCCATATCTGTTGACACCGGTAAAATTTTAGATATTGAAGTTATGACGCAATATTGCCACATATGCGCGAAAAGCAATAACCAATCATCGAAACATGTATGTTCGAACTATAAAGGTTCCGCTGGGAACATGGAGGTTGTTGGAGCCTACCGTATTTTTGAGAGATCAAATGTAAGGGATGTGCAGTACAATGAATACTACGGAGATGGAGACTCAAAAGGATATGAAGCTGTTAAAAACTTTTATGGAATTAATACAGTAACCAAACTCGAGTGTATAGGCCATGTACAGAAACCTGTAGGGGGGCGGTTGCGTCAATTAAAAAAAAACGATGAAAGGTTTAGGAGGGAAAAATAAATTAACTGATAAATTAATTGACAGAATCCAGAACTATTATGGAATAGCTATTCGAAGAAATGTAGGTAATCTACAAAAGATGATGAGTTATGTAATAGCTGCATTTTTCCACTGTGTATCTGGAAAAAACAATTCTTTGCATGGACAGTGGCCTGAAGGATCTGAGAGTTGGTGTCGTTACCAAAGGGCAAAAGCAGCTGGAAGTCCTCTCAAAGAAAATAAGCTAGGACTTCCTAACAAATTATAAACCAAATAAAACCTACATATCTAAAACTGTGTAATGAAACGTTGTTGAAAAAATGTCTTCATGGTAAGACACAAAATTGTAACGAAAGTTATAACAACATTTTGTGGAATATTGTTCCCAAAAATATATTCATTGGACTGCAAACATTTCGTTTGGGTGCATTATTAGCTCTGATACTTTTTAATTCTGGTTATGCTGGTATATTATCAGTGATTCGAAATGTAAATGGTTCCCTTCCTGAAAGTGTTGTTCAAGAGTTAGTTAAATTTGATAAACAACGGATTTCAACATCTTTAAGACACTCTTCACCGATTGCAAAATTGTCGCGAAAAAAAAGAAAAGCAGCAAGGAAAACAAAAAGTACAAAGAATGAAAAAACAGAAGGCTTAGTATATTCATATGGAGGGTTTTAAAGTACTTCTTTGCATGATTTTTATTCTAATTTATGATAACCTTTGTGATAAACAAAGTTTTTAAGAGCTTTTTCATGAATGTTTACGAGTAAAACAACACAAATATATTTTGTATTAAATATTTCTTAACTTCTAAAATAATATGGTAGAATATATATTTGTTTTTCTATGTAAAATATTTTTATTTTTTAATGCAATAAGGTTTTTTTAAAGTGCATTTTATATGTCTAATCTGTAGTTCGTAAACTATGTACTTAGACTTTAAGAAAAAGCTTTTTGACACTATAAAATTGTTAAAAATATTAAAAGATAAAAGTTTGAAGAAAGTATATAATACTCATAATTGCTTTGAAAAGGTTTGGTTTTTTTTTATATAGAGAGGTTTTAGGTTTTTTTAGCAGTATAGTTTTTTAAATTTTGAATTTTAAATCTTTAAATGCATTTTTCTCTGAAACAGCCTTTTTGATATTTTACAACACGGTAAGCATGATATCTCAAAAAGTTCTGTATATAATTGTTTGAAATTTTGTATCATGGTTCATTATTATAGTATGTATGCTGAGACGTAGGGATTAAGAAAAAACAGCATGTTTACCTTTTTTATAATTTTTTTTCTGCGTGATAAATGTGAAATTTTTGAAAAATTTGCATTGCGTGCACTTTTTGACCTCTAGTTCAGTAATAAATTAAAAATTTTCAAAGATATTAGGTCAGTTCATTAGTAACTGTTTTCTGAGTAAAATTATATGGGTTTTTTAAAATTTTATGCATTAAAATTTATTTTACTATGCTTAACGTAACCCGTGCAAATAACGTCTAATTTAATCCTAAAATTGGCCATATTTAAAAAAAATACACTGAAAGAATTTTTTTTTTTGCTATTTTTATTAGTTTTCATTTATAATCAAACAAAAAATGAGTTTAAAAGTAAATTTTCAGCAAAATTTCAAAAAAATGTCTCCGCAACTAGTCAGGCACCTTAAAGTACCCAATTGTTTAAAAACAGTTTTTGGAATTATGGACCAGATAACACTATTTAAGCTTTCATTACAATTTTGAGTTTTACCGTGCAAGCATCTAGACAGAAGTTCAGGGTTTGAAAGATCTCTAAATACCTTTTTTATGCAATTCATAATTGCAATAGGTAAGTTGTGTTTATGTTTGTATGTATCCCCTTTCAGTATAGACTTATTATATCCACACCACGAATAATCTCCCATGGGGCATAAACCATGTTGTGGATTCAAATCTGATGAGATTTTATGAAAAAATGTAACCCAAATAGCTTGTTTAATGGCTGACAAATTACCTGAGTTATTTCGAATAGCCAAACCATAGTATCTTTGCAATTTGTCTATTTCTGCATCTGTCAATCTATTATGGCCTCCTAGAGATTTTTTGTCCTCGAGCTTTGTACCTTTTAATTTTGATTTTAATGCCCTGAGTCGTGTCCCCATCCTTTTTTCAACATGACCAACACATTCTAATTTTTCAATGTTGACATTTTTGTAAGGTTTAGATTCTAAAACTGCTTTGTATGCTTTAGAGTCCCCATCACCCAAATATTGCGTATATCGTAAATTATGTAACATCTCTGAGCGATGGAAGATACGAAGGGCACCTTCAACTTCCATTCCTCCACTATTTCCGAAGTAATTTGCCGAACACTCATCACTATGTACATTGCCGTTAAAATGGCATGAGCATTTTCTCGATAATATTTCAACAACTTTCCCAGTGTCCATACTAACTGCCGTAACAACACCATTTAGAGAAGTATGGCCCCTTTTCTGCCAGGTACCATCTATAGCCACAGGTACATTTGGGTTACCATTATTAAATGATATTGCTTCGGCAGCAGCTAATGCCATAGACACTTTAGCTACTTTTTCTGTCGCATGATTTAATGTATGCATGGACTCGTAAAACCGCATTGGTGGAGGTGGCAAATTCATAACTCCACAAAATATTTTTGCAGCTGCTTCTCCTTTTCCAACTGACCTCATAGCATATGCAAGTCTAGTGTTCACTTCATACATTTTTGTATCTTTTTTATTAACTACAATTTTAGTTAACCTGGTATTGAGAACAGGTTGAATAAGACCACAAAAGTCACAGCATATTAATAACTCTGTAGCCAAACCCTGAATTTGGCGAAGAAATTTGATGTTGATACCTTGTTTTTTACATTTTACACATAATATATGTTGTTTCAAGGCACTAGAAAACAGTGGAATGTCAATTACTTCACAAAAATTTTCAGATGAATCTAAAAATGAAACATACTCATCATTAAACTTACCTAATTTTGATTTTGACGATGAATTCTTAACATACGTAAATGGAGGTTGTTCTACTTCATTGAAGTCCTCAGAAGATGGACTATCTTTACAATTTCCACCAAACTTCCTTTTTTTAAATGTTTTATTACTAGAACGAGGCATATTATTCAGTTTTTGTGCATTTATATCTGATGAAAATGGAGAATATTGGCTATATTTTACGAGATAAAAAGCAGCACGTGAGTTACCAGATAGTAAACAAACAGCTACACTTAATCACTTTACTTCTTTCCAAATGAGTTGCCGATCAAAATAAATTCTTTTAATCAATTTAAGTTATTTGACAAGGCTGAAAAGTAGCATGTGTCATTTGTTTTGATTTGAAAGGGGCGTGGCAATCAGTTGTTTTGAGATTTGACAGATGTAAACAACTTTTTTAAAAAATATTAAAAATACTTCTAATTCAGCTAGAACAAAAATTTAAACTGTATCAGAAAAAGAAAGAGTGGTATTGTATTTTTCAATCAAAATTGAAAAATCGATTTTCTGATCGATTTTTGTGAAGTGACCCCCTTAATGATGAAGGTCCTACGTTCCTAACAGTTCGTGGTATGTGAATGGTCAGATTCAAGGACTCGAGACCGGCATTGCTGTGTCAAGTTGTGTTTTCGAGTGCTTTGGCTATTCAATATCCGTCTAGTATAAAACTGATGCCCATTAAATCTGTGGAAGCTCTAAGTATTCACTTTGGATAGAGAGTGGGGTACTAAATTCTATTTCATCCTCTTGTTTTTGTTGCAGGTTCTCAATGTATTTTTTTAAAGTACACTGGTGTTCAAAAGTTAAGAATAATTGATAATTATGTGAATAAAGAAGAAACTGTAAATCAGAATGGTGGGAAACGTGATATGCGAGTGTAAACTGGTTATAAAATAAGGAAGCTAATCAAAAGAATGATAATAATTAATTTTATTATCCAAAGTAGCAGTTTGAAAGAAAACTGAGTATAGCAAGGATTCACACTTTAAAGAAAAAATGAAATAAAACATTAAATAAAATACTGATGCTGCAGTTTAATAAGACGTGGGGTTACCTCTGACAGCCAGGCACGCTGCACAGTGATTTACTATAACTGCTATGAGATGTTGAATGAGTTGTTGGCTCAAATGGATCCAAGCTTCTTAGAGAGCTCTCTTCAGTTCAGTAACGGAGCTTGGTGGCTGTGAAATGGCAGCAATTTGTCTCCCAAACATATACCATACATACTCGATAGGATTTAAATCAGGGGAGTTCGCAGGTCATGACATGCTCTGGATGATTTCCGTTTCAAGGAAGTCATCAATCAGCATCGATCGGTGACATGGCGCATTATCATCAATGAATATTAAGTCAGGACCGACAGCACCTCGAAACAAGCGAACATAAGGCTCAAGAACTTCATCTCTGCATCTTTGAGCCGTCACAGAACCCAAGTCAAAGAAATGGAGGTCTGTGCAACCGTCCATCATGATGCCTGCCCATATCATTACTCCCCTTGATGGAAAATGATGTATTTTCGTTATATTTCTTGGTTCAAAACGCGTTCCATGTTTTCTCCATATTGTCGCCCGCCGAGAATCACTACTCAGACCAAACCGGGACTCGTCACTGAACAGCACAATGGCCCACTCTCCCACACTTCAATGTTGATGTTTCATACTCCAGTTCAAACGAGCGCGTTTATGTACAGACTTGAGGGGAATGCAAACTGCTGGTCTCCTGGCATAGAGGCCAGCATGATGGAGTCTTCTGTAAACAGTTCGTCTCGAAATTTGTATTCCTGTGGTAACTGTGAGTGCATAACCCGGTGCTCTGGCCTCTTCACCTCTGACGTCGCGCACTTATTACCAGATATCGGTCTTGGAGAGGGGTTGTGCCTCTTGGTCGACCTGATACTGGTTGTCGGGTAACATCTCCCGTTCTTTGAAACCTCTACCACAGTCTTGAGATCACAGACTGGTCCACATTCAGAATTCGAGACACTTCGGCTTGTGATCGTGAGGATTCCTGAATTCCAACGATTCTTCCTTTTGTAAACATGTCCAATTGGCGTCTTTGTGCCACCATTCAACTTGTTTGATGTTTAACCCGCGGTCACTCGCGTGGGGTGCCCCAGCGACAAAAAAAGTTTCCTAGAATTCCAAAAAGAATACGCAGAACCACGATTTTTCTGTAGCTGCACATTTTAGGTCATTGAACCTTCAGGCGTGATGCAGTTGTTCTAACTCGGATGATTGGAACGTAACGACCTTCAAAAGTTTATCTGAGGTGCTGAGAGCTCCCCGTGAGTGATAGAGTTATATTTTCGTACTCGAAGCATCTAAAAAATAGGGTAAGTTTTACTCTTTCGTTTATATATTTTTTGGAAATATATTAATACGCATGCATATTTTATTTAAAATTTCAATAATTCTAGTATAAAAATAATTGTAAAATATAATTTTTTGTTAAAATGTTTTAAAACACTTTTCAGAAATTATGGCAAAAATTCCATGGAAGAGGGAGCAACAACGACTCTATCAAATATTAGATATTGTATCAACAGATTCTGAGGATGAGATAAGTGATTTCGAAGATTGTGTAATTTTAGAAGAGCACCATATTGAGCAATCTGTTCATCCCATGGATACGGCACAAGAATTGGAAAAAACTTGTCAGTAAAGAACAACAAATAAATTGACGGAAACAAATAATGGGTGAAAAAACACAAAAGAAGCTAGTTAGTCACGGAAGATAGTAAAAAGAGCATTAATTCACCAAAAAAGGGGCTCTGCGCTGTTTGTCCGCGGGTAAAAGATGTAAAAACCAATTCATTTTGCCTTCAATGTAAGAAAAATATGTGCTTAAACCAAATGAATACAGTCTGCTGTGAATGTTTCGAAAATGATTAACATATTTGTTTTCTACTTTCTACTTATCCTTAACATTAATTATAAAGTAAGTTTATTTCTGGTATATATGTTTTACTTGTGGTTTTTGTATGAAATATAAAATTGTGTGTTTTAAAATAAAAAGTTTGTAGGTTTAGTTTAAATTAATGCTAGTCTTATTTGTACGCAATAAATTTAATAATTTCATTTGCATAATACAAAAAGATCTTGAACTTTATAAATATGTATAATAATTGACTTAATTTTTTTTCGTACTTCATACACGCGTTAAAAGTTTGGGGTGTTCTCTACACCACGCGAGTAACGACGGTAGAAAAACAGGTGCGAGTGACCGCGGGTTAGCAACGTTCTTTCGCACAGAAGTTGCACGAAACTTGTCTGAAATTCCTTTTCTGCGTGAATCGGTTTCTCCGCGTTCCGACATTCACCGGTGTTTCGCACAGAACGTAGTGGTGACACATTGACGAAGTAATTTCCAGTGAAATGGCAGCCACTAACTGGGCAATTGCCTCCTTTAGTGCTTGCCGGGTTTGTAAACGTGAGGGTTTTCTGCTGCTCAATATAGAAAATTTTATGTATCCACCGTGTTTGTTGCTGTTGTCGTGTCCTTACCGCTGAATTGGCAATCCTGTGCGTCTTTCATATAACATCGCCAATGCCTTTCCGAAAATACATCAGTATTGTTTATATTACTTAAGCAACCCCGTATGCAATGTAAGGCTAGAAATAATTGTGCCTTAAAAGTCCTTTACTTTTCTTAAAATCCAAGCAAATAAAAAGAAAGGGTTCGTACGTTTTCACAATTAATGCTTTTATTTTCTCATAATCTCTTTGTTCTCATCACTAATAAAAAGCAAAATATTGGCAACTTTCTCGCCAATTACCATCAATAAAATTTCGAATTTTAATTATTTTGTCACATTGCGTGCTTAAATGCTCTTTCTAATGATTAAAAAAAGATAGATCCCATGTTTCTTTTGTTCTTATTTTCGATCTCTTACTTAAGAATAACCTTTGCATAGCAGTAATATTAAAAAAAAGTTGCGCCAAAAAATTTCAAATTTAAAACTACGTGATCATCACAAGCGCGATTGCCAAATAAAGTCGTGTAAAACCAATTGAAAGTAACACACCCGAACATGACTCTTAATTCAGATTTACACTTCAGCAAAACTCGCCTTAAGTGTTATGACATCCAAAGTGTATTCTTGGTAATTTTATATGAAAATGGTCTTCAAAATCATATTCCGTTAGCATAAAAAATATGTAGAAATTTGCAGGATATTTCAAAACTAAGCGTTACAAAAAAAACTTAGGCTTCATATCAGATAAACTTACATAATCTGTATTTTACTTAAAATGCATTAAGCTCGTTTTTTAAAAAAAACTGAGACTAATTAAATTTTTATTCATCAAAACTTTATTAAAAACAATTACGTTTCAAGCAATTAAAAAAATTACCAGTTCGTGTCTTTTAATTAGGAATAAATATTAGTTCTAAAAAAACTACAAAGAAAAGTTAATGTTTCTAATTTAAATCCTTTACTTTTGCAGAAGAAACATAATAAAATCTATCAATTTAAAAGTGCGTTTTAAAAACGGTTAAAAAGTACAATGGAGAGTTAAAAGTGCTTAAAATATTATAAGTGGTTACAAACATCATTTTATTTTACTTGAATAGTAAGTTTTGCATCCACAAAGAAGAAAGAAAATTGAAGCTAAATTAATTAGAAGGAAAAATTAACTAGGGTCACATAAAAAATGTATTTCTTTAATTCGCGAAGTTTCTTAGCTTAAATTTGTTCTTTTAAAATATTCAAATAAAAGTCAACGGATTGCTGTTATAAATATTTTTTGATGCAATTTTGTAATATAAATTAATAGAAAATATGCAAATAAGATTTAATCATTAAAAAAGATTCTAAAAATTGACGGGAGATTTATAAGTATTACCAACTTTTATTATTAAACGCAAGTATTTAAAGTTAAAAATATGTTTCTTTAATAAATAATTTTTCCTACATGTTCTGAATTGAATATTCGTAATATAACTTTTTAGCGACATTTATGAATTTAAATAAGACTAAACTTATAAAATGCATATAAAGTTAGTTTTTCTTTTTTTAACGGTTTAAAATTTATATATTTAAAATTACTTATCTTATCTGCAAATTATGCAATGAAACTAGACGAGCGGTTCGCAAACTTGTAGTTGTAGTTTGCCAATCAATTTACGATGTGATTCAGGATGACGCATTGTTTTTACTGCATTGTATATTAATGAATCAAACATATCAGTTTTTCCAAAATGAGCAAATGATATTTACGTATTTCTAGAAAAATCTTTGAGACATGTCTTAATAATTTAAGTTGCAAAATAACAGTACTATAGCGAATATAATTATTCTTATAAATATGTTTTTTTTTATTTCCTTGAAATTATTTAAAAGGCTCTTAATAAAAATAGTATAACGAAATATGGAAATTCCTATATTTCTCTTATTTGCAGTGGAATGATAAACATTGTTATTTTATGAATTATTCAATATTTCAAAAAATTTATGATAAATATTGGGGAGTATTTTTAGAAATAGAAATAAGATTTTGTGTGTGTATAACTTTCACAGACTTATTAAAGGAACTTTCTTTCAGAAAATATTTCGTGAATAAACTATGTATTAAACATGGAAATATACATTACTTCCACTGAATATTACCTGTTTTTTAAATTTAATTTAATATTTGATTTTGTCAGTTTAAGTTTCTTAGAATTTAAAATTTGCACATTATTATTTCTTCTCTATCTAAAGATCAATATAAATTCAGATTTTTTTAAATAATCGAAATTATTATTTACTAATATTCTGGCGTATTACACGCACAGGTGTATAACTCGCGTGTATATTTTTAAACTGCATTTTTTTAAAGTTTTAGATATATTTTCCGTATAACGCACTCCTCTTTTTACGTAGAACCTTGAAATGTACATGTATAATGCTCTTATCTTTTAAGGAGAAGATATAGTCTGTGAGTAAATATTAAAGACAGGGAATGGAACTAAAAACCTGGGTATAATTAAAAATCATCAAAAATTGTAGTATATATAAAAATTTAGAGGAAATGGAAAATGACTATATACTGATAGATCATACTCAGAATTGCCACTGAATTAGGGATACCTTACCTAGTAAAGAGTTGGGCCTCGTTTGGGCTTTATAAAGGCTGCCACACGAAAAGGCATATATTCAACAATTTTCTAGAAGCGTTACACCGGAATGACACGCCAAATATTGGCTAAAGCTGTCCATAATTCAGTAAATTTTGTTGGTGATGTGTGAGGGTCTTTCACGCCTTGTATCAAAACATCCCAAAGAGCTCAATATGATTTAAGTCTAGGTGGCCAATTTACGACAGAAAAGTCAGAAGAATGCTCATCCAACCAGCCAGTAGCCAACCGGGCCCTGTGAGAGGTCTTGCAGAAAAACTCCATTACCGTGCCGATAACAGAACAGAATAAACGAATGGAGGTGATCACCCAGAAACTCTACGTACCATATTGCATTCAGGGAGGTTGGTACACGCACCAAAAATCCTAAACAGTGCCACAAAATACACCTCAGACCATGATTGAGCAATGATACCCTTGTACAGTTCCAACCTGGCATGCAGGATACACAGCTTCAAGAACCTGAGGCCACATTCTCAGCCTCCCGTCTGCGTTAAGTAGTAGGAATCGAGACTCATCACACAATGGTACTCGTTTATATTCATCTACACTCCAGTCTCTGTACTCTCTTTCCCAGCTTGATTGCGCACTTTGAGCAACGGTACTCTCGTAGGTCAACGGCTCCGAAAACCCTTAAGGTGAAGCGAGCGTTACACAGCCCGTTTACTAACTGTATGACTGGCACTGTCTTTCAACTGAGTGGTAATTTGAGCTAATGCTTGGTATCGCTGGCTACGCACAATATGTCTGTACCTTCTCTCTCACCACGCTCTGTTAATCCTAATAGTTCTTAGCTGTTTTCAGCATCACTAGTTTTTTTTACCACCATGGATGTTACTTGATATTTTCTTTACACTACAGACCTTAAAAATCCTAGCTGGCTGACGATTTCGGTGATTGAACAACCACAGTACACGCTATATATGCACTTACCACAATGCCCTAACTTGCGCATAAGTCTCTCGGGGAGACTCAGGCACCCAAATATTTTTTTTATAACGATTTTTATTTTACGTCCTAAAAGCTGAAATTCTCGTGAATAATTTAATTAAAGGAATAATACTTACCTACTTATGAGGACTTTTCATATTTTTCCTCGATACTTTGAGAAAAAAGATTCAAACAAACTGGACTAAAATGTTGCATAACTTTAATAAAGCACACAAATCAGAAACAATTTCTGCTAGCATTACAGGAATGATATTTGCAAGCAAAACTGTCATATTTTGTTCTAGTCATTGTAGTTTTTTTGCCATTTTATGATCGACAAATAGCATATTGAATTTTTTCTTGCTTGTGTCTTTTTGACACGGCAAAGTATGTCGTGCTACACTTATGCATATTTTTCTTGGTGGAGTTCTTTAGATAGCGTTTGCAAATTTTCCTTTCAACTCAAACGTTACATGTTTATCGCTTTTCTCAAATTTACTTTCGGTGGTATGATTAAAATACATTACATTTCAGCAGGTCTTCTATTTCTTGATCAATTTCAACTTTTTTCAATAGAGATTACAAATGCCCAATTCTTTTTTTTATATTCTGCTCCTTAACATCTATAAACTATAATAAGTCGTGCTACACAGAAACTAAAGCATCTAAGTTGTTCACAGGGGAGAAATGTAGTATGTTCATGGTAAATATTTTGGAACAAAAAAAATCGCATGGCGGATACAGTAAAAACAAGTACCTCAAGATTGTAAAAAAAAACGTTTACCACTACTAAAAAAGAGAGGATATGTAACAAATATATTTTAATTCTCATAAAGAAGCCGGCTATGTCTCGTGGTCGGTTTGTCGCTGGCCTTCCGCACCCAAGGTTGCGGGTTTGACCCTAGCCAAGTCTGTTTATTTTCGTGATGCAGAAAATCGACAGCGACCATGTCGTATGATTATATGGAATGTAAAAGATCCTTAGAGTGTTTGGTTGGCTTGACCGCTTTCGACAAAATTAAATCCTGGTACAAGTTTGCATCGTCAGAGCTCAAGTGCCTCCTTCTGTGGAGGAAACTGGGCGTCAAAACTACCTGCCGCGATTGGTATCCGCTTATATGGCGCCGCACTAAAGAGTGATACCAGCTCTTGGGGATGTACTAGGTCAGCAATAGTAAAAATACCAATCCGCAGCCCATTGGATTTAAAAGAAAAATTTCTCATAAAGACTGTCTCATAGGAGGACACTGACGAGGTCATGGGTAACAAATAAACATTCCAACAATATAAAGATTTTGTGAGACTGGCGTGACTCTGTGCCCGCTCAACCGCTCCCAGGTTAGTAATGAAAGCTCATAATCTTCTCATTTCTTTTAAATAAACATTATTTAGATACATAAAAAATTTAGTTGTTCTACTCATCTGTTCTTTACTTTTAAAGGTATAATTTTTATATTTATGGCGTATTACACGCACACTTGAATTTCGATCTTATTTTTTGCTTTAAAACTGCGCCTTTAACGTGAAATATACACTAATTATACATAAATATTTTGGATAATTGTCTTCAACAAATGCAATATAGCGGAAACATTGAGTTTAAAACATTAACATGAATATAAAAATTATACTTAAAAGATTCAAATTAAGTTATTTATAGTTACCCTCTGCTCGGTTCTCGTATACAAATAGAAACACGACTATACATTTGATCTGATTTTAGTAGATATACATTTATGTATTATCTCAGATTGAGTTTTTCGCGCGTCCAAATTCTTTATTAACCCATTTAAAACTTCCATATTTTGCAAAGTAACAAAATACGAAACAACACTAGTAGACATCTCACAACTCAACACTATTTCTATAGATTGAAAGACTTATGGAATGTTACGTTCCATTTATCAAATTCCGATCTTACTTCTAATCATTAATAATGAAGCGCGCTTGTCATCTTTGATATACTGCTTTGATTTTTCTTTAACCATTTTCAAGTATTTCTCCAGAATGGAAAATATCAACAGTGAGTGAAACAATGAATTTCTTTTGATTTTTTTACATAATTTTGGATGCAATGAAGTGAAGCTCAAAGATTATTTTCTAAACATAAGTATTTAAAATGATCAAATTTGTTTTAAGTTTTTTAAACATAAAAGTAATTAGTACTACATTATTATTTATCCAGTTTTTTTTTAGCTTAAAGTTCGAAATTTTAAGTTTAGTTTATTGAGGAAAACTCTTTGAAGTCTATTATTGTAGAATAGTTGTTTAATTTCTTTTTATTGCTCAGCATTTACATGAAATAAGCACTTAACCTCAACAATTTTAAATAAAACTACATTTAGTAAATCTTGAATAACTATATCTCTGTTTGTGTTATCCTCATAAAATTTTAAAATCATAAATAATTTTGCCTTTATATTATTAAAGTTAAATGTCTTAATTCCGTTTTATCAAGTTCCAGGAATTAGTAGAAAACGAAATAGTTTCAATAAAAGCTGTTGAATTATTAATTTATTTTTAAAAATTAATGTAATTCTTAAATACTAATATGAATATTGATGTAAATATAAATGTATCATTTAATAATTAATGTATATATTAATATAATTTTCAATTAGTAATGTAAATATTAATGTAATTTGCAATTATTAATGTAAATATTAATATCATTTTTAATTATTAATATGAATGTTAATACAATTTTAAACTATTTAATATTACATTACATTATTAATGTAATGTTAAAAATTTATTTTATGTTTTCTTATTACCGTTATTTTTTGCAAGTATGCCTTTTAAAAGTGTACTAAGCGCATTAGAATGTATTTTGTGAAACGTAAAAAACTGTTAGTGAATATCTTTGTTTACTTGTGATTAAAAATTGAGTCATAATTTTCAGACAAACGTTATTTTGTATGTCAATGCTCCCATAGAAAACAAATCATTGCTAAAAGATATACAGGGTGACCATAATTAAACTGCAAGTGTTCAAGGGGTGCTGGAGCGAAAACCACTGGAAATATTCCAGTGAAATTTGGTATCTACACGTTTCAGAACATGAGCAAATCAAATATGCTAAGAAAAAAATTGCCATTTACACCCGATAGATGGCACTATGCCGTATTTCAACGCTTATCGGTGATATAAACAACTTCCAAAATCGAGAGACAGATCATAATGACATTCTAAGAGGCATATAAACAATATAAAATATTACTTACAGTTAATCAAAATTCCATGCAATTCGCTTCAGTAAGTGAATTTTTACAGTATCATGTAATCACAAATAAATGTTAGTTAAGCTCACAAATTACACAATCCATAAATACGTTTTAGAAAACACGTAAACCCTTATTTATCAATGAAATTATCACACGGTGTGCTCAATATGCGAACTACCAGATACAACCACATGCTGAAAAATTCAGACCGTCGCTAACAATGCACATTCCTTCTTATTCAGAGTTATGATTGACAATTACTCAATGCGATCTTGTTGCGTGGGCTTAGAATGTGCATATATGCCGTCAATAATCATTGAAAATGGTGATTTTTCTTTCCTTTGCATATTTGACTTGCGCATGTTCTGAAACGTGTAGATACCAAGTTTCACTGGAATATTCCTTGTAGTTTTCCCTCCAGCTCCCCTTGAAAACTTGCAGTTTAATTATGGCCACCTTGTATCTCAATCGATTATATTTTGCGAGTGAGTGACTGAGTGAATATTACCGTCCCACTGTTCAGCTACACGAGGGCTTTTGGGGACGGTCCGCGTAATTTTGAACCATGGTCAAGTGACGCGAACGACACCTGAGCGGGCACCCCCCTCTCCTAACTACCACGCCACACCAACGGGAGGACGTTTGAGCTCTCGGAAGATTTAACGTGCTTTGCTCCCCTACACGGCGGGTCTTCAGTGGTACTGGGACCGAACTCACGACATGCTAGCCACAATCCGGTGCCTAGACCACTCGGCTACCGCGGCCACTATATTTTACGGAACACACATGCACACACCACTTTTTTCTATTCTTAATCAAAATAAATAAATGAATAAATAAAAAAATAAAAGACCAAGTCATAAGCGAGTTTATTTTTAAAACGTCATAAGTGTCTTCATTTCTCTTCCAACCAATATTTTATTTCTTTTCAATTCAATTTATTCTCTGGACAAGTCCTCGAATAGAAATCTTGCTTCCGGTAGCATAAATTTAAACATACCGAATATAGTAAATTTTGACATAGCGTCTCCTACATTCCTCTTCTTGAAACAGACTTCAGTATCAAATCCATAAATCTTGTTCTTCTGACGTTTTATTTCCCTTTTTTATCAAAACTTACTTTCTTGAGAAAGCATTTTAGAGTATATTTGATCTTGTACTGCGTGTTAAAATAAGAGACATCTACTTTGTTTATTTATGTTTCACTTTTTCAGGGTTTGGTATATAGTGAAAGGTTGTCTGCAGTATTTGAGAGAACAAATATTATGTTTGAAGAGTGGAAGTTCAGATATCTTTGTTCTCTTTCAAATGGAAATTAAGAGTTCATTTCTGATAAAAAAGTATATATTTTCAAAAAATGTATATTTTGAATCAGGACTATATTAATATCAGAAAATACATGACTTTTTTTCGCCAATTTTAAAAGAAGTGAAATCGCTATGATAGGGAACTTGAGATAGCAAAGGTAATATATTTTTATAAACATCATTATTTTCATTACGTTATTAATTATTATTTTTCTTCATATTACATTTTTCTTCTTGTTATTTTAATATTTCCCACCAATTGCGTTGTTTCTATGATACCATAGTTTTGAACTTTTTCTTAAAGCTTTACCCCTCTTATAGAAACTTAAATTGAAACTTATTCCTAACTTATTGAAATGTGTATTTTTCAAAAAATGAAAAAGGTTTATGCAGAATAAGTAATTAAGAAAGTGAAAGCAAATATTTCGTTTGTTTTCTTTCAAATTGTAAAAAATTACGAAATACAAATAAATAAGTGTACCACTTCTTCTAGCATGACTGAATTTTTCTACAAGTCCTAGTCATTGTATAGGTAAATTAATTAAACAGACATTAATAACTACAAAATTTCAGCAAGGCAACTTCGTCAGCTTCAGCATTTTTATTTTAAAATAATAAAAATTCTGAAATGAAGTGAATGACCCCTTTAATTTCCTATAATAATTAATCAATTATGTGTACATAAATAAAATAACTTGTAATGCTTATATAAATATATTTCATTTACAACTTATTAAATACTGATTTTTTTATTATACGAAAAGTATTTGTTTTTTTTATAAAGAAGATCATATGTATAGTGCTATGTTATGTAAAATATCGCGATTGTATTAACATTTTAAAAATATTTTCTACATGCAATATAAAATGTTGTTAACGTGATGAAGAGATGCTTTCTAGAGAATAATTTTTAAAGGATAAGAATTATATTCCGTTTAACATTTTATTCTATGCAGTTGCTTTCTTTTTTTAATTTTTTGGTAATCTTATTTTATATTTTTAGTACCTTTTTTTAAATATTCGTCAAATTAGTCTTTGAAGATGGTAAATTAAGGTTTATTGAGAATATATACAACCCCAATATAAAAATAAATGTGCGTCTGTTTCTGAAAGGAATCCAAGCCGTTAAATAGTCAATTTTTAAAATATGGAAGATCACTCATGAAAATATTCAAAGTATGTTCCCAAATTCATGGTGCAAACTTTAAGGGTAGGTACAGGACAGTGTAACAATCATTTGCTGTGTATGAATGTAAGGGCACAAGTGCTGCAGTAAGGCGCAGACAGAGAAAATAAAAGAAAGAAATGAAATTAACGGTTGGTTTCAATGTCAGGAAGGAACATTCGATGTCTAGTCACCGTTCAACATGATGCATCTTCCTAGGACAAAGCACCATCCACATTTGTGATGACGTCTATAATGGGAGACCTTACGCATGTCGAAAATGCAGACATGCATTACATGCACGGCCGTGTAAATTGTAACGGCCGAGAAGCACTGCAAATGTAGAACGCGCAGTTTCCTGAAAGACAAATGCCGGGTCACAGAATTTTTCAACGGTTACATCGTCAACTTAGGGAAACACGTTCGTTTCACGAGACCAAACATAATGCTGGTAGACGAAAAGCTCTACGCTGTCTAAGCATGGAAGAAAGCATCTTAAAAGCTGTGGCTGATTGACCAGAGTCAAGTACAAGAACTATTGATCATCACGTAAGTATGAGTCATCATACCGTTTGGAGTCGGTTAAGAGAAAATCGCTTACACTTCTTTTATTTTCAGTGCGCAGAGTCAATTTACCCATTGGACGCTTGGAGCAGGCACCCAGGAGCCCGGGGAAAGCTGGACTAACAAGATTCCATCGTTATAAATTTCGATCCTCCAGTGACAAGGGGGCATGTAGATTTTTGGAAAAAAAAAAGAGCCCAAAATGAGCTTAAATGGGCAATGTCAGCGAGTACAAGCTTTGATTCCGGCAAGGTGTCTTCTCCTACTGCCATTGGGTGGTACAGCTATGTTAAATGCAAGTGGACTTCATAGTTCATGTGTTGAAGAGTTATTTTAAACATTATGTATACGCTTGTCAACGAGGCTCTTTAAATAAACATTTTGTCCTTCCTTTCGTCTCTTTTTTTTTTGTGTTTGTGCCTCACCCATCACTTACGCTCATACATTCCTATACAATAAATGATTGTTACAATGTCCTGTATAGTTTGTACCATGAATTTGGGAGCACCCTGCATTTTAATGTTGATCAAAGACAGAGAGCAACAGTAGTAAAAGTTGACACCTGTAGTAAAAGCATATTAATGCAAATTTTATTTACAACACTTCTTATATACGATACAGATAACATGACGAAATCATTTCGATTTCGATTAAATTTAAATTAGATTAGATGCCACTATAGTTGTCAAATGAAGTGTCGGGTGGAGATCAAAGTGGCTAAGTTAGATCACCTAAAATGTGTAGGATTCTACTTGAAGTACGAGAGAATTAAAATTTTCCTAACACTTTCGTCTCTTATTGTTTGTGTTTGTGCCTCACCCAACACTTACGCTTATACATTCCTATACAATAAATGATTGTTACAATATCCTGTATAGTTTGTATCATGAATTTGGGAGCACCCTGCATTTTACTGATCGGATACACACACAGCCATGTTTGTGTGTGTGATTCAGATATTCATCATTGCTCTCTATATATATGTATATAAATATGTCGTGTTTCGAGTCAATACCAAACTTCTTAAAAATGGTTTTTATTCAGCGAACTATCTACAGGTCCTTTCACTAAGAGAAACTAACGCCAAAGTGAAGTAAGTCTAAATGGCTTACACTTAAGTGATATATATGGGTATGATATATAGAGCTATAAAAATTAATGGTCGGGTATAAAAGTTCTATCTAGGCCCATTTGTTCCTTGAAAGCAGTGGGTACTAAATTTAATGAAGATGTAACGGAAAATAAAAGTTAATTACGGAATGGAATTTTAGGTGCAATTTAATTATCCTTACACACACACACACATTTATATATATATATATATATATATATATATAATATATATATATATATATATATATATTAGATTATTTTAGTTTTAAATATATGTAGTAAAATTAAGGTGTAAATAAAAAATTACGATACTTTATTTCATGAATTACATTGCTATAAATTTTAACATAATTATGCTACTAATTAATCTCCAATTAAACTTATTATTTATAAATATCTGTTAAAACATGGCGGGAAAATTTGTTTTTCTTGGTGCTTCCATAGGCACCAAGGTTTTTTAGACATTTATCTTGTAAGGATTTGCCCAAAAAATTATGTCGAATGCACCGCAGGATTTCGTCTGAAAAGATTATGTATTACTCCTATATGCATCATTGTCAGCGAAGCTGACTCTGCTGTGGTTTAAAGGAAAACTGGAACAAACACAAAACATATTAGTAGACATTATCATAGTTCCTAAAACCACGAAAGTGCAAAATTTTTTTCTGATTTACGTAAGTGGAGTCCATGTAGGATGTGGAAAGGATATATGCGTACAACATTTATAACCTGAACCGTCAAAGGTTGAGGGATCACTGAGAGATAATACTGCGTGATCTGTATAATCCTCATGAATACATCGATTTCTTATTTACGTAACGGACATGGGATCAAGATTACTATCAGGAAAACTATTGGAAAACCATAAACATCTGCTTGGTAGGCTATGCTCCTTCCGAGATCAAATTTCATCATATGTTTCTAGGAGTTTAAATTTCCCTCTCATAACCCCTATTTTTACACGAATAATGTTAGATTGGACTTTCGAATGAGAAACAATCTTCACAATTTTCCTTTTATATAGAATATAGAATTAAAATCGCATTGCTTCCACATATATTATTCAAACGTTCAGAAAATGGCTAAGACATTCCATATCATAACATAATTTAATTTTCACCCAAATTGGAAATTTATCGTATCCCTTCAAGGTGTAGAAATATTAATTTCAGTCGCTGAAATTAATTAAATTAACATCGTTCTGAGTTCTTTTCGTGAGGACAGATTTATGTTGATAATTCTTTAATTATGAAAAAGGAAGGGCATTAACTGTCATTGTATTTGCCACTCGTATTTGATTTGATATAATATTAAAGATTTAAGTTTTCTCGCTATTTACCTATTTCGGCATATTTGCTTCGGGTTATACCTTATATTAAATTATCGTCTGCGTCAAGTTAAGATTTACTTTTTAACTTTGAGCTTTCAAAAATATTTATCTAAAATGAACCTATTACACTTCTTATTTTTTGTTGTGTTATTCTGATTTTAGAGTTATAAAACAATAAGAACTGCAAGACATATACAATACATAAAATGTCAAAAACTGAATGAATATGACAAATGAAATGTAATAACTCAATTTGCATTTAAGTGCTATTAAATTTATTTCAAAGTGTTACTTCACACTTTACTCCTATATCTTCACGATTCAGTGAAAATATGCATCTCTTGCATCTTGATGTATTGAATGGTAAACTTCAAGTATCCTGATTTTATAATAAAGCATAAGTGATTTTAAATTATGGTTGCTGAGAAACTTAAGGAAACACAAATATAAAAATTAACATTAGTTTTTATCGAAAAAGTAAAAATGAAACTGTTGCAGTGTTATTATTTATAAAATATGAAATAATATTATTGGTGATTTTATCTACTATATTGTAATTGTTAGCTGGAATTTTTATTATTCGAAATTCTATTATTTTGTGCATCACATTTTCTTTGGCGTCTGAAATGCAAAATAAATAACGTTTGAATCACATCCATAGTCAATTATTATATGTAGTAATTTTGTTTCTTTGCTTAAAGAACAACATAAGTCGTATGGAAAAAAAATAATGTATATCTTTTTGCGTAAATTAGGAAAAAACACATTTGCTTGCGTGCAGTGTGTGTGTGGGTGTGGGGACGACATATTTTCTTTTAAAATTATTTATTGGCAAAAATGTGTTATATATGCGTTTGCATGAGCGTTTCTTGATGACGTATATGTCAGTGAAATACTTTCTTGTAATCCTATTGTATCTTGTAATTCCTATTGAATCTAAATTGTAAAGAAGTGTATGAGATTCAATTAAGTTTTTATAAACTTGACTCACTTATTTTTAAGAAATGTGTCTGCGTATTACATTCATTAAAATATATATTTTCGGGTTACTTTTTTGAAATATATGTTTACATAGCATCTTATCTCTTTTATATATAGAATGTGATTTTTAAGTGCAGATTAAATACGAATAATTTTAATTTTAATTATATAAAATAAAAAGCTTCTCACATTCTCAGTTTATTATCAGATGTCTTATATGTGAATACTATTTTTTCTTGTAATTTACAGCAATTTCTGACATACCATACCGTATTTATTCAACTCTAATCCGCAATATTTTTCCAATGTTAAAGTTACTGAAACTCCGGTGCGGCTTAGAATCGAAGGCAAAACATTTGATGGAGGAGGAATGGAATTCCACCTTTTGGAGGCTGGAATGGTTTGAGGTTGCTTTGGAGTTGGTTTGAACTAGGGATTGCAATATCGGACCAATAGTTCAATAACGGCATTCGGTATTTTTTACATCTTGATACCTTTATACCGGTTTTAATACTGGTATTAGAAATTTCACAGGAAGGAAAACACAGGTGTTTCTTTGCTTTATTTGCCAGTTTTATTAGACAGTGTAAAAATCACAAAAAGTTTATGTGTAACTTTTATATTATAACAGTATATATAGAATCAGAAAAGAGTAAGGAACATTTTATATATTTAAATTACAAAAAAAGTGTAAATATCACTAAAATAATGCATTAATTGTACTATTATTAAGCCTGGAACGTAATTTTGTGCAAAAATTACCAGCTGTCGAAAGCGCTCTTTTGGCATTACTCAAGTTAACAATACGCGATATACTTTTTCCAAGTATTTACCTCTAAATCTATCATCTTCAAATAAATCGATTTCTCGTCGGATGGTTTTGGAAATAGTTGATTTCTGTATAGTATTTTTGTTTATGATTTTTTTTTAGTTATCGATAATTCTAATTTTTGTTAAAGTGACAATTCATTTTCCCTGTCCACATTAGTGCCATCATCATTTTCGATAACTGTACGGAATTCTTCTTAATGTGGATAAAGCTTATGGGTAAAAATTTTAAGAAAACTTACTATACACTTGATTAAATTTGAAATGATTAGTCTCTTTCCTTCTTTTTCATTTTCATTTTTAAAATCATGATGATATGTAAATACAATTAGGATATGCAAATACAATGTGATTAACAAATTCAACAATTTAAAAAAAATATCGAAATATTACGTACTTTCGTCTCAACAACAATCTTGTTTTTACAGATACGAATATTAGGCTAGGAATCCTGCGCGTGTGCAGTATCGCTCTGAGCTGTAATGGGATACTTTTGGCCCGCCTCCTTGAATTATTCATATATTATATCACATCTCATGATTCTACGATGCAACTTTATGTATTCACATTCTAATTATTTTCATCCGTTAAGGAGATATAAAAACAAAAACGTATTCTATTTTGCTGTGTTGGTGATCCCTGAACGTATAGAGCAGACAATTTAAAAAATATCTAATAAGTACCGAACAAATATTTTAACTTGTGAATACCGGTATTACAAAATTGTACAAATGGCTCAAAATACCGGTATTCGGTATCCCGGTATACCAGTATTGCAACCCCTAGTTAGGACCCTTTCCAAGGTAGAAAAGGAATACCCCCCTTTCAAAAGAAAAAAGGAACCTTTCATTCTGGCTACTCACATCATTAACTTATCCCATTCCGCAGTTTATTTCCAGGAATCAGTCTATCCTAAACATCATTGAGTGCTCGTATTTAGAATATTTTGTGACGCAGAAAACACTTTGCAGCATTACGACGCAAGAAAGGGGGCAATTTTATAAGCAGAAAAGAAAGGAAAAAGAAAAGTGACCACTGAAAATTATACTCGGATGAAGCAAATATTCATCGATGGCCTCAACAAAATGATATAGTTTATGCTTGTAAATGTTCAAAAGCTAATAATAAATCGTTTACATTTTTCTAGAATACATTCTTTAAAAAAAATGTTACATAACAAATGCAAGGAATGGCATGGCAGACTACACTGTGTGTAAAATGGGGACGATGGCACCAATTAGGAAGTCTGCTGTGGCAATAAAAGTGACGAATCATTTTCGAAACATGATAATGACTTTTAGAGTAATTACATGTTCATATATGTATTTGAAATTTGTAACGCTTTTAAAATAAATTAATTATTAACTTCCAGTTATTTTGCATTATATTTTTTTCAGTTTCTACAATATCGGATATTAATGAACCTCTTGCACATTTTGTTTTTTTTATTTTTCGCAAAAAAGTATAAAATTTGGGGGTGAGGTTTAGAATCTTCAACTGCTTAGTTTCAAGCAAATACGGTATATTTCTCCGTTTTTATTTGTCTTACTCTGTTTTCATTACAAACCTTTTTTAATGTATTATTTCTGGATATACGTACATAAAATAAAATTCCCATGACATTTTCAGAATTGTATTTTGAAAATAATTTTATCATTCCTACAGAGACTGCCCTTGTATGAGAGAGATACTTCCTAAAACATTGTTTTTAAATTATAACTATTTTTGGTTTTTGGTATTTTTCAGTAGTAACAAAATCAACTTATTTACTAAAGAATTTTAAAAAGCTTGCTTAACAACGGATTCTGATATGTATCAACTAAATTGCATTTAATAAGAACCTGTTTAATTTGATGTTAAGGTATCCAAATAAACTTGCGACAACTGTTTTTTAAAAAAAATGGAGATATTGGGTTTTTTGGGGGGGGGGGTTACATTTTTTTAGTACATTTTAAGAAAAATATGCTATAATTCAGAAGAGAAAAACAAATTTTTATTACTAAAATGGGAAAAAAACTCATAAAAATATACTAAAAATAACGTAAATGGGGCTCATAATGTACAACATTTTCTGAACAAATTTTCAATTCGTCAATTCTCATGTGTTGCTATGTTATTCATTTTTGAAATGGCCCTCCTGATAAAAGATTTTTAATTTTTACAAAAACTAGAGCACTTTATCTTAGTTGTTATATTAAAATGCTTAAAAAAGATTGATTATATTAGCATAAGGGACTGTAAATTTTGTAATAAAACAGTGATTATTAAATCTGATGGTTAAAACACTTCTATTGTTATAAATAAACAGAAATTTTCAGTTAATTATTTTCAAAACTTTTTGAGTAATCGTTGTTCCCCCGTTTGAGCTTTTTCAAAAAAACCCATTTCGAGGGAAACACGTTTTAAAGATGATATATTGCTTAAAGTAATGGCATGTGCTTTTACTAAAACACTTGTAGTTTTTGTTGTATTGAACGAATAATAAAACTAACATTTATAAAAATTTTAATTTTCTTTTCTTTTACAAGATTAAATAATTTGTTTTGTAACAGTTTCTATAAAATAAAGGGTCATAATGTACGACAATTGCATGGAATAATATTTAAAACACTTATAACTGAAACCTACTGTTGTCCAGCAATTATTTAGCTATTACTAATATTTTATTTATTTTGTATCAGGTGTGTCAAAACAACACCGGTGCACATTTAATTGTAATCGAAATTCAGGAAGTTCTAGTGTTAAAAGAAATTGCTGTTTGTTAAAACATGGGCTTCATAGCAAACATTTTCAATTCATAGAGAATTAATTGAAAAATTTGAGATAGTTCCAAACTATGATTCATCGAATTCATGTTCAAAACGTTTCAGAACGATATAGACCAGGCAGTTCTGAAGTGGATCCACATTATGCGAGATAAAATTGTTCCAATCTCTGGACCTTTCATAATAGAGAAAGCTCTTCAATTTTCGAAGTCATTGAGATGTAACCAAGTTCTATGTAGCAATGGATTGCTCGAAAAATTTAAGAAAAGACACGGGAAAATACACTTGAAGCGATTTCTGGTGCATTGCAAAGATGTGAAGCGTATTATAAAACAAAGCATTTTTTTCAAACAATATTAACCAATTTTACAAATAATTAAATGTATGGACTCATGTTGTATGTATGTTTATAACTTATTGTTTTTTAATACATGTTTAAATTTCATGTAAGCTTTAAATTAAAAAGAGTCCTTAAAATTTATTAAATGTGAATGCAAAATTATTTTGTTAATATTGAAAATACAATATACGACATTCTTTTTCTTTCTTACTTTATTTTATGGGTAAGAATTATAAAATAAATAAATATTAATTTACGAAAAGGTGTAAATAATTACTTTTTTTCTATATATAGTTCTTATGAATTTGAAATTTGTTTTATGTGGTTTATAAATTAAATTGAAATATAACCGCTATATAACGAACTTTTTCGGGATTTAGTGACTTCGTTAAGTAGAGATCAACTGTATATGAATTGAACTCTTATGACTGAATTAAAAACTGATAATGAACGATCCGCTTATAATTAACTTGGAATAATTAATAATTTGCAGCTTATTAACTCGGCCTTAGCTTTAAAGGGGTACAACCATGGGACAGCCTTTTTTGAAGCATTTTTAGAGAATGTTTCTGAAGAGCAGTAAAAAAGTAGAACTTTAAGTTTCTTATCATTTATTTATGTGTATTTTAAGAGTATGTATAAAAATGTTGAGCCAAAAATATCTAACAGAACGTGAGTTATAGCACTTTGAACACACCTGCCTCGAAAAAATATACGCTTACTTCTTCCACGATTCCGGCTGATTGGCGTATCTGAAATCAACAAAAATAACGGCGTTTTAATTTATAAGCTTAAATGCACAGAATGGACTATACTCAATTGAAAATATCAAAAACTGGATTTTTAGTAGACCTCTGAAGAAAAAGTTTCAAGTTTCATGGCTTTTTTTTGTAAAAAAATAGAAACATATTTTGAATTTTGGAATGATCGTAATCCATTTAGTGCGTAAATATATGCTAAGTCTACCCTATAAATTTGAAGTCATTCGGTCAAACCATTTTTGAGATATGATGCAGGAAAGTTTAAAAAACACAGTTTTGAGAAAAACGCTTTTAAATTTTTTAATCCGATTAAAACAATGAAATTCTTAACTTACCCTCAATCGGTGATGCCTGTTGACGAAGACTATAAAATAAGTTCGTGAAATATTCAATAACTTAAGATATTTCCTTTTAAACCTCTATAAACTTGTCTATACTTGTATGAACACATATTTGCACTGAAGGGACAATGGTATCAAGCCGACTGTACACAATAGGCCAAGCCTTCGATTGCCAACTCAGAACTCAGAACAGCTGCTCTTCTAACATTTGCTTCCTTATAACGACTTCGAATTTTCTAAAAATCGCTTCACAATGGTATTCTAGACATGTTAAGGAGTCAATTTATTGTAAAAAGAATATTTTTAATTTTCTGAAATCATCACATGGGTGAATCCCCTTAAAATAAATGTTCTTTTTTGCAATTGTTTTTTTTCCGCAGCTATATTCTAACCTTTAAGGGTCCCGTAGACAGAAATTCCAACTCTAAAACGATGAAAGCGCCCTCTTCTGGGAGGGGTGAATGGGCGTTTCTATAGGAAGGGCCAAGTACTCATGAGTACTGGTCTTAATGATCGGAGGTAAATAGTTCCTTCATAAAAGATAAATTATATGCCTTTTTTTCTTAATTTTCAATATTTTCTTGACTTTGAAATAAACATTTTTTTTCAAGCTATTATTTTTCCAAATTTGCATTTACTTGATCCCATATTCTGATGATTATGTTCTGACAGCTGTCAGGATGAAAGAAAATGACGTCACAGAATCATACAAGCCTCTTCTACAACAGTTGAGAGAGGGATTCTAAGTGCAAAGGGAGCTCGAGACAGGAAACTCCCCCCCCCCTCTCTTTCGCCTTCTATTTTTGTTCTTGGACGGTCCAGTTTACAACCAACTGACCCCTCTTTTACTGCCCACCCCATGGCAGTTTTCAATTACATGAAAACTGTGCCTGACATTCTAGTAATACAAAAAAACTGCTTTTTTTCAAGCTGTTTCGTTTCTGTTTTGAGAAACATCAGTTTTTCATTTGAATTTTATAAAAATATAAGTTTTAGTTAAGGCAGAAACCTTTATATATATATATATATTTCTGTACATTCAAAACAATTTTCTGTGCTATTCTTCAATATTAAATTGCATCAAAATCCTTTTTTAAACAGTTTAACGACAAGAGAAATTTATAAATTAATTGAATGAATAGTGTAATGCGATTTAAATTATTCTCTTTCCTGAAATATTTCAGGTCAGTTCTTTATTTCCGATTCAGTTCAATAATTTTATTTAAAAACGGTTTAAGACATGTAACAAAAAAAATCTTATATAAATTTAATAAAGTACAGTGGCGTAACTACCAATGGGCTAGGTGGTGCCGTGCACAGGGGCCCTTGAGCTCAGGGGACCCTCGCGCCTTGACCACCAGGCAAGTCGAACTAGCGATAATTTCTCCCATAATTGAGATATAAATATAAAAGATTGTTATATAGCTATAATCATGGCAACTCCGTTGAAAGTAATTTCAAACTTGTAAGGAATTCCCCTAAATTCTTTTCCTTTGTTTATATTGTGTTGCGAATTTTACGTATTAAAAAAAGTTTATATTATTTTTCATTTTTCTAATTTTTACTTGAAAATAAACATCAAGTTTCATGAAATGTCTTACCATACATCCAAAAAAATCTACAAAGGGAGCTATTTCTTCTTGGTCATTTTATTTTTTATAACAATATGATTCATAATAAGCTATTTTCCTGTTTCAATGTTTCGCAATCTGGTATCTGCAACAGACTGATGTAACTTTGACCCCCTCCTCTGTTTTTTCGTGTGTTTTATTTTAAATAATTTTGATAATTTTTATTATATTTTCTTGTTTGTGCATATTCTTTTTATCATTTCCTATCTATCACATGTCAAATCGAACCTGGGTAATCACTAAATTCACAAGGAAACTCATATGCATACATGTAAGTAGTTTGTAGCTTTGCTTTCCTATGTTCTGCAGAGCTTGACACAGGGTTGATGTGAATCAGCTTTGTATATGTATACATATAAAATACTCTAATATATTTTTAATTAATAAAACTTCACCAATATTCTCTCTTTTTTTGCACCAAGACCTTTGGATACCTAGCTACGCCACTGATAAAGTATATTGAGTATTGCTTTTGGGACCCACACAGTTTTTTGGAAGAACAGTTTTAGTGTTGGAATTTCTAATATAAATTCAGTTACAAAAAAAGGGAACGAGTCTTACAGTAGTCGCATATGATGTGTAACATCTGACATGTTATCCTGGTAAATACACAATAGTAACATAAATCCTGAAAAAAATTAATCGGGTATGATTGGAAATAATTTTCTATCGAATAATTTTATCTTAAATGAAAATTTTATTTAATTAACACAAAGAGTCATGTAATTTTTTATCAAAAATAAATATTCTTGTTCAATTTGGGGAAGACACACACCATAGACTTATGATGACTAAAATATGATACATATACTTGAGATTTTAAAGTATTTAATAACCTTTGAAAAACAATGTCAATAACAGTACCACTGTTAGCTGTCGATATATTTCGGTTTGTTGTCATTTCGAGCTTGAGCTCATCATTCAAAAAAGCTATGAGCGGACAATCGTAAAGTTACCTGACTGACAAACAGATTTGGTAAAGCAGTAATTGGTTCGGCCGTTTGTTTCTGAGAGATTTCTGTTCGTTGCAACAAAAAAAAAAAAAAAATCCCTGCTGCGTGAAGTTGAATTTTGTGCAATTCTTTTCGACTTTTCTCCTTCAGTTTTTTATTTTTTTTCTCACGTTTCTTTTGTCGAAAATCTCGCATACATTCTGTTTTGGATTTACCCGTCTCGGCAAATTACAAAATCGTTTTGAAGTTATTGTATTCCAGATTTTAATTTCAATTAACTTTTTTCACCAATCATACTAAATATTTTTTTTATTTATCACACTAATGTTATATTTTTAATATCACAAACAAAAACAGCAATATATTTTATAAAAAACAATAAAAAGAATTTAAATCAGCATTTAAAACCGTGGAGGATTATATACCATAATGAATAAAGACGCGAGATTCCCAAGTTCAATAAAGGTCATGAAGAATACAAAGAAACTGTAAACTCAAGTGTCATTCTCGCTATCCGATCTTGGCTTAGAACAGGGATGGCCAACTCAAATGACCTTGACGGCCACTTCGGAAAAACATTATAATCCTGCGGGCTGTAAACAAAAATTATGTACCTTTATATTATATTTAGACCCATCACAGACATTTATTGGAATGCAAATTTAAAACGGAATGAATTATTATTGATTTCATTATTTTTCATCTATACAAGCATTGATAATTTATAATAATAATGCAAGGATCAAATATGTCTAACTCTAGCAATAGGCAGCGCGATGGAGTTACAGGAGTACAAACTTTGACTTGTACTTTGAAATAAACATTTTTTTCAAGCTATTATTTTTTCAAATTTGCATTTACTTTATCCCATTTTCTGATGATTATGTTCTGACAGCTGTCATGATGAAAGAAAATGACGTCACAGAATTTTACAAAACAGTTGAGAGAGGCAATCTAAGTGTAATCGGAACTCGAGACAGGAAACCCTCTCCCCTCTCTTTCGCCTTCTATTTTTGTTCTAGGAGGGTCCAGTTTACAAGCAGGTGTGACTATTCATATGACAACTGACCCCTCTTTTACTGCCCATCCCATGGTACATGAAAATTGCTGCCCGACATTCTAGTTATACAAGGAAACTGCTTTTTTTTTACGCTGTTTCTTTTCAGTCTGAGGAACATTAGTTTTTCATTTGTTAGATCTACAACGATAATTAAATATCTTCAATGAGTACGAAATAAGGAATATTCCGAATTTTGTAAAGTAATTAATTTTATAAAAATATAAGTTTTAGTTAAGGCAGAAACCTTTATATGTATATTTCTGTACATTCAAAACAATTTTGTGTGATATTCCTCAATATTAAATTGCATCAAAATCCTTTTTTAAACAGTTTAATAAAAAGAGAAATTTATAAAAATAATGGAATGAATAGTGTAATGTGATTTAAATTTTTCTCATTCCTGAAATATTTCAGAGACAGAGCAGTTCTTTGTTTCCGATTCAGTTCAATAATTTTATTTAAAAACGGTTTAAGACATGTAACAAAAAAAATCTTATATAAATTTAATAAATTACAGTGGCGTAACTACCAATGGGCTAGGTGGTGCCGTGCACCGGGTCCCTTGAGCTCAGGAGGCCCTCGCGCCTTGAACACCAGGCAAGTCGAACTAGCGATAATTTCTCTCATAATTGAGATAGAAATATAAAAGATTGTTACATAGCTGTAATTATGGCAACAGCTATTTCTTCTCGGTAATTTTATTTTTTATAACAATATGATTCATAATAAGCTATTTTCCTGTTTCAATGTTTCGCAATCTGGTATCTGCAACAGACTGATGTAACTTTGACCCCCTCCTCTGTTTTTTCGTGTGTTTTATTTGAAATAATTATAATAATTTTGTATTATATTTTCTTGTTTATGCATATTTTTTTTTATCATTTCCTGTCTATCATGTGTCAAATCAAAGCTGGGTTATCACTAAATTCACAAGGAAATTCATAGGCATATATGTAAGTAGTATGTAGCTTTGCTTTCCTATATTCTGCAGAGCTTGACACAGGGCTGACTTGAAAGTAAATTTGTATATCTAAAATACTAATATATTTTTACTTAATAAAACTCAACCAATATTCTCTTTATTTTTTTCCCCACCAAGGCTTTTGGATACCTAGCTACGCCACTGATAAAGTGGTTTTGGGGCCCACACAATTTTATGGAAGAATAGTTTTAGTGTTGGAATTTCTAATATAAATTCAATTACAAAAAATCAAATGATACTGTGGTAAAGGAAGCTATATTTGCCATATTTTTCGTTTTAAAGCTATTGTTTTCGAGATTTCGACATTTTATTTAATAACTGAAATAAACTGTGCAAAATAAGTTTTAAAACAGTTGATATTCAAATAACTTAAACTTGGAAAAAAACACATGAATTTCAATTTTGGAGATATGTAAGAAAAGAATGCGAAAACTGATTCACTTTATCCTGACGATTCAAGTGCATTTAATGAATATTAATTTTTCATTTTAATTATTAATAAAATATAACTTTGAGAAAGGTGGAATAAAAAACAGAGGATAGCTTTTTGTTCAAAACGTATTTGTAGCTATTTTCAAGCACAGACTCAAACTTTCCTAAGAATGATGTAATTGTAAATAGTATCTCTTGAATGCCAATAGATTCTTAGAAAACAAGACCCATTTTGGGGGGGGGGGACATCTCTGTTACACAATCCACGGAAGAGTCATAAATTACCACCTTTCACCAAGGGAACGCAGGGAAAATTTCATGTATCCTTCCGCAAGAAGGCGGAGTTACAAGTTTACTTTCCCCTCATTCCAAATATGCAATGCTGACTTATTTAATTACTCGCAAATAAATTAGTTTAAAATTTTTAAAGTATATGCGTTTGAAAGAGCATAAAAAATAAAGGATTTCCACAGAAAAACTTTTTTTATCCGATAATTGAAAATATTTTTATGATCGTTTCAACGCACTAAATGTAAATTTTCAAGCTTTTAATAAATATTTAAAAATATTTAGAATTTTTTTTAAAAAAATCGAAATCAAGAGAAAAATTATTTTTTTTTTTAATCTTTAGGATGCATTTTGTTTCATACAGTTAAAAGCAATACCTTAGACGTAAATTGAGTTATAAGAAACTCCATAGGATTAACATTACACTCGGGTTTTCGTGGTGGCGTGTCACCGGGAGCCTTAAGCCATTGTTACGACTAAGTTATTTTTTGTTTTGTTTTACTGTATATGCATGAGCTGTTAAAATATATTTCTATAACTATATTCCATTTGGAAAATTTAACCGGATCATCTGTATAAAAGTAAATTATTAACATATTACCAAACTCCAGGAAAATCAATTTAAACTTAGATAGTAAGTGGATTTATAATTAATTTTTCTATAGTCAAAGAAACATAAATAATCTCTAAATTTTTCTTTATGGTAGTTATTCTGTTGTAAAGATGAAAGAAACATTATATAAGACTGTGGGTGTATTTCTGAAATTAAATCATGTCTATGCATTATTTTTTGTATAATATATATTTTTATTACCGTCTCATCTGAATATATTCTACTTGTCAAACAAATTAGACTTTAAATCTTTGGAATACAAAAATAAATGATTAGGAATTTTGTAAATTTGGTTCTAACTTTCTTGTGTGCTCAAACTCTCTTTCTTTAAAGTATACTAAACTACACAACAAAAAACTTGTTCCTCTGACATTTTCTTTTCTTCTCAATCACAAAATCTTTTCAGGGTACACATTTTGAGTTATATTTCAAGTTGAGCGAAGTCCAAAATGAAAAGAACATTTTCCTGCTGATTGAGTTTCACTCTTCAGTCGGTTGCAAGGATTTGATATAGAACATTTTCTTTGAAGCCTTCTGTTGGAAATGCTGTTATTTTGTGAGATTGCGAATTTATATCTCTTATTGTTTTTAAATTGAGTTTTAAAGAAGTTGACCATGTACGAAATCGCTTCTTTTTTAAATGGGCCGGAATTGGTATTAATGTTGCGTAAAGAATATTCAACAAGTTTTCTATAACTCAACATTCTTTATTTAATTTAATTACAGTATACTAAGAATATTAGTTAACCTGTCATCAGTCGCGTGAAAAAAATAATCTGAAGTTATCATGCAGGGTATGTCATACCCAAGGATGTTTATATTGTGTTCTTACCGTAGAATTTGTATACAAAGGTTAAAAAGGAAGAACATCGGAAATATATGTTTATTACATTTTCCACACGTAAATTTAGTTTTTCTGTTCTTTTTATGAGAACATTCAGTGCATTGTTTATACACTCCTTTAATCTCGTTAAGAGTGAGTGCGATGTTTTCACTGGATCTTAATTTTTTTAACCCGTATCTTTTGAAAACTTAACATATAGGAGTAAACTTCTCTATTCTTAAAATTTAAAAACTTATGAATTTCTTTTTGATTTTCTCTTATTTTGTTCCAGCAATAGTTTTTTTTCTTCAAAAGTTCATTTGAAAGAGGATAAGATGTGTACCAGTTGTCTCCTTTAAAATTACGTTTTTCTAAAATGTTTTTGTGTCTCTACATATAAAACATTTGTTTTCAATAATGTCCCCCTCTTTTAAATTTGGACGATTTCGGTGAAGGAAACATACTTACTGGTTATACTGTTCACCATTTGATTTTTCTTTATCATAACCGCGAAGAGAATTTCTTCATCCGAAAAAACTGTGTGTTGTACTATATCTATTAATTACTGTATATATTAAATTACTTAAATATCACATTTCTCCATCATAACTACAATAATACGCCATAATATAAGAAGGATTTAAAACGTGATCATGCATTTAGAACTGTAACGGTGATTCACGCGCAGGCTGTGATATTCCCAAAGAGGCGACATCCAAGAATATATATTCAGAATTCGCCTAAATGCCTAAATGTTAAAGTGCTCCGAAAATCAACTGGTCTAATTATTTTCAGCTTGTTTCAATTAAAGCTCAATTCACGTTATTTTGTACACTAATTGATTTAATTATGTAATTTGTGGTGATTTTATAACTTTTTGTTTTCGTTTCGTTTCTAGATAGTTTAATTTTCCATTGTACTGGTTTGTCTTTGCAACTTATTTGTTTTGGTTGTTTTTCAGTTGTTTCGTAGCATTTTGTTTAATTTTCTTAATTTTATTTATTTATATTTTATTTGTTTTACTTATTTTTGTAAGCTCAATGTGATGCTTGTTGTATACAGGAGAATTATTTTATCTGTCATCAATAAAAAAAATATTTCAGAGATAAACAGTCAATGGAACACTAACCAAAACTAGTCTTTGACACTAACGAAAATAATAAACGTTTGCTTAACTTTAACTGGTGGATACGAAGTACAACTACTCAAGTAGAAGCTACAAAGGTGTACCGAATATCAAGTTCAAAGATTTAATTCTTAAAGGCATCATTACTTTTTTTTGTTATAAGGTGTACTAAGGTATACTTTTTTTGTTTGTTAAGGTGTTTTTTAAAATAGTGTAGGTTACGCAAAAATTATCCAGGTAATAATATTTATTATTTATGTTGAAAACAGTTGGATGTATAGATTGTTGGACACATACAATTTTTTCGCAAAATCTGGTATATATCCAAAAAGTTTTCAAATGCAACATTGCTCATTGATAGCTTTCCTTGACAAAATATCTGAAGTATTTTTTTTTTCAAGTAGATAATCATTTCTCAATTTATAGGAAACTCCAAAATAGTAAGTACCTTTATCACCCACCTGATTCAAACATCAATATAAAAAATATCAACAACATCAATATATATAAATAATCAAAATTTCTCTACAAGAGAGAGATGAATTAACATGATTAATACTTAAAAGAATTGCAATTGCATGATAACCAGACAACATAATTTAAAAGAAGATATGAAAAATTGAAATAACAGAGTAAAATATAAAAGAATGGATGCTACAGTATTATAAACATTGCTGACTTAGGACAGCTTCTATACAAAAAAATTCTCTTAAAAAATTTCTCTGTATAAAAGTGGGGTTGAACATGCTTTTTGGACAGCCAACCTTCCCTCTTTCTGTTAATAATACCGAGCAAAAACCAATTGGAAATAATGGATAGGAAATCTAAATCCATTATGAGAAAAAGATAACTTACCTAAAATTTGCATACAGAAATGCAGAGCCCGCGCTAAATCTCAGTACAATAAACAAGTTATTGCCAGATTCTGGACCCAAAAACAATTTCAAAATAAAGCAATGGCTTAGCAAAAGTATGAAAAGAATAGAAATAATAAAATAAGAATTGTAAACATACTACCATTATCTTAGAGACTCTAAGATAATATGATTTAAAAGTTTTAATAAATTTTAAAAAAGTAATTTTATCTAAAACTAGAAATCGGGGGTATTTAAAACTATCTAGGAAGAATAATAAATAAATAATATTAACCTGTTAAAACTATGGAAATTTAATCCTTACTAATTAGAATTTCTTTATTCAAATATCTATTAATAAAATTAATTGGGTAGTTTTGAATTAAACATTATTTAGTAAAATGTTTATAGTTCTTTATTTTTTCTGATTTATTTGAAACTAGAAATTTATTGCGTAGTGTGTAATTATAATAACAATATATATATATATATATATATATATATTGCCCACCAAAAGTAATGTATTTCTTTCTTTCTGACATAATTTATGATCTATTTTTCAACGTGCTTTCGGAATCACACAAAGTCAGGTTTTGAATAAAGTTACGTGGAACTGGAAAATTGACAATTAATAAAAGTATCCATTTTTAGATGAAAGTACCAAATACGCGTGTTTTTTTCTGACTCGCAATCTCTGATCTGCAAAGTGTATTATTTCTACTGTAAATTACAATCACCATCTCATCCTCATACATTCACAGTCTCATTCCTTTAAATAGAAATCTCAATTATCATATTAATTTTCCTTCACAAGAGATGTTCTCAAATCAAACAATCAACAAATAGAATTCGCAGAGGTTAATTGAAAGTTCGTGAGGATATTCTATGATTTACATAATTCCTCTTGAGAATTTAAATAGAGTCTGGATTATATCACAGAAAATGATACGAATATATATATATATATATCGTATTTAATTATAATAAATGAATGCTCAGCACAATAAGTAAAGTTCTGGCGTATAAATCTAAATTATAATTATCTAAGGAGAGTGTGTGAATGATAAAATATGCAATAACACCTTTGGGAGCCATTCTATTTCGTTCTATTTTGCACAATATGATTATCTTCTATCAAACATAATCATATTGTTAATTTTTCTTGAAATTGATGCTTATGTTGAATCGAGCACTTTCAATTTAGAATTTGTGTTGAATGCACAGTTTTTGTAGCTGAACTTTTAAGTTTAAACTTTGCCATTAAATGGATCACTGAACAATGTAGTGTCTCGGAATATCCCATCTGCACACCCTCTTTCCTCCTTGGATTCCCTTAAGTGCATTTCTTCGTCTAACAACATAATCATCAAGATCCAAAAGCAACTTAAAAGCTTAAATGATAAAAACATCTCAATAGATTTGCATTTGTTCACGGACACAAAGGCCTTTTTGGATATGAGGGGGCCGATTGGCTACACAAAGCTGCAACCAAGCGCAAAATTGGCATTGCCGTTAATATTCCTAAGACATTTTACAAGAAGATTATGATGGAAAGAATGGTGAAGTCTTGGAACCAAGAATAACTCTCATCAAATAAAGGGAATGTAATAAATAAATTTCTTCCAACCATTAATAAGAGAATCATTTTTATACTAATAACAAAACAACCCAATTTCTAACTGGTCATGACAACTTTAAAAGCTACTTGAACAAATTTAATTTAGTTGAGTCATCTTCCTGTGATTGTGATATTGGTGGGGAGGAAAATGTAGAACATATGCTTCTTATGTGTTCCAAGTTAGAAAGTGAATGGAATATCCTAAGACTGGCATTCAAGCGACTTAAAGTAAATTGGCCTAAGAATCTTCCTCAACTTTTTTCCACCAGAGGTACTTTTAAAAAGTTCACTGAGTTTGTTGTGAGTATTTGTAATCCTTCGTAACCTAAATAGATTTTTTTTCTTCATCCCTTTGTATTGTGCGATTAATATTTACTTCTGTGAGTCCTGTGTGATACTTGGTGGTACACGGGGATTTTATCGTTGTTTTCAATAAAAAAATAGACGTTTGAAAAGGAAGTTTGGTAATAATATCCTAGATTTTGTACATGTAAAATCTGCACACTTTATTGAAAGATGTTAACCAAGTGAAATTATATTTCATTTCAAGATATTTTCAAATCTAATTTGAATTAAAATGTCGAAAATTTTAAAGAGATTGCATGTTTTGTAAAAAAACGATTTGACGTTTAATTCAATAAGGTAAGAAAATTTTCTAATGTATATGTGATATATAAATGGATAATAATTTGTACTTAAGTTTGTTCTAAATATAGTTATTTTCGACACACCACCCTCTGCGATTATTGTTCCGTTGTAAGGTTTGTATACTGGCATACTCAATAAATAATTGTGTTCAAGTGCATTGGTTTCTGCAAAAATAAGTTCAACAATTAGAAGGTAGATTTTCTTTTATCGGGATTGTATAAAATTACAAAACATCTGAGTTACAAAAACATGAAAAAATAGAAAATTTAAAATTAAAATTGCAAATATTTGTGAAATTTCTCGAAATGTTCCATGAAACAAAGATTTTTTTCCCACATGCTTTACATAATTCTATTATCATCTTTGTTCCGTTTCTTTTTCTTCAACAAAAATAGATATATACGTATCAGAGTCATTGTCTTATTTATTGGTGTCCAGCAAATATTCCTAATCAGTATCATTTTCGTTGAAATCTAACGACAATGTTATATTGGAAATTAAATGTAAAAATAAACAATATTAATTGTTATACAAACTTTAAAAAGCGAAACACGAAGGATTGTGTGTCTTAGTCAGCGTCAAAAGGAAAAATGAAATGTGTGACGTCAAAGTCTGTATCCCCAGAAGTCTAGGATTTCTAGGGATAATAGAAATCGTAGTCCGATCCGCAAGAGGTCAATATAAAATTACACTACTTTTTCTCATTTTTTATCAATAACATTACTCTTTTTCTATTTTAAAAAACACCACTTTTTACATTATTACACACTTTACAAAACATAATCAAACTTTTATGGCTTTAAAATGACTTTTAAACTTCTAAATGAGTGGCGAAATATTCAATTTGTCTCGATGCTAGGCAAAATTAAATGAAAATTGCCTCCACACACTAAAACTGGTTCCATAAAATTTAACATGTTTTTATATGCTTTATGTATTCAAATGATTCTATCAGAATAGTAAAGAGTGCAACATACACTACTTTTTCGGTATTTCATCATGGCAAACATTCTTAAAAATGTACTATAAGTAGTTAAGAATTTGTTTTGAAATATGTTAGGCATTTCTCACAAGACTTTGAATACCATAATGATGTAACACTAGTTTCTTATATATATAGTTTTATGTACTAATATTATAAAATATTTCTAAGCTAATTGTTTAAAGATTTTTTATGTAAGGATATTTGCGTAAAGTTTATGCAAGAAAAATATTTAGCTATTAAAATATTTTCCAAGTTTTTTTCCTCAAGTATCATACATATTTATTACCCACTTAAAGGCTTTTATTTTCGGTGGTGTATGAATTTTTCATCGGATTATACTTTTCAGAATAAATTAGTTGTTTAAAAAGCGTTTGGAGGATCAGCTCATGTTTTTAACTTATTTATTTTAATCAGTGATCTTTGTTATTTTGTTAGCTAGCTACTTAGTGTCTCCATATTTGCTTTTCATATTAATTTCGTTGTTCGAATTCATAAAAAAGCATCATATATAAAAATGTATTCTAATAACATTCTTTTTTCTTGAATGTTTTTAAAGTAATGGCTTTAAGGGGACACGGAAACCTGTGAACATTAAAATTTTTTTTTATATTTATATGAAAATATTTATATGTAATATTTTTAAACACAGACACAAAATATACATTTCAGAGAAGAAACAAATTATTTTTAAATAAATATTCATTTAAATTTTTCAAAAAAGAATTCAAAATTTTTAAATTTTTAATATTTTTTTACAAATTTTAATATTTTAGAAAATGTTTTTATTCCCTAATTTATTTAGAAGTGTTTTTCACAATTCTAAACGTAGACGCCACATATTCTGGGTTTGGTGTTTGATTCAATATAGTGCTAAAAGGCTGAATAACTCTAAATATTGAGATACAGCAACGGAATTTTCAAAGCACATTTAAAAAAATCCCACAATTGAAATGAGGTGATCAAAATTCGATATTTTGGTCATTTTTAGCGTAATGTGTACCTTAAAATTAAATGACAAAAAAAACTAAAAATTACTGTAATTTTGTCATTGACATATTTGATGAAAGTAAAATAATAACGACAATATTTTATAATGGTGTACCGTAAAATCTCCGGCGTGTAACGTGCACTTTCAAAACAAACAATATGATCGATATTTACCGGTGCACGCTGTACAACGGTTATAAAAACAATAGCTTCAAAAATTTTAAAAAAATAGGTGAGCATAAAAAAAATCAGACTCTACATGAATCAGAATACTGTTTATTTTTAAAAAATACGTATTGAAAAAGAAACTTAACGGGTTTATGAATTTAAATGGTTGTAGTTAGAAGTATGCTATTTTTTCTAAAACCTGGTATAATACCTCCAATGAATAACTTCAAAGCATAGGAGAATTTAACATATACATTTCAGATTTCTTCGTAAAAAAGAGGTTAAGGTTATACGGCAAATATAGGTAAAAATTAAAAATTTTAGCTTGAAATTATAGGTTCGCGTTATTCACCGGTACTTAATATACGGCGGATTTTACGGTAATTAATACAGTGATTTTCAACGTAATTTCTCTTCTAATGATGTTTAGATAACTTTTCTAATTTTTTTTAAATCATTGCTCTATAATCGGGGTGGGCATTACGTCTATCGCGATCGACTGGTGGACCACCAAGACATTTTGGGGAGACCGCTAAAAATTTTACCAGTTAGTACTTATATACGGAAAATTCAAGATTAGCTGACAGTACGCAGAGTAACCTACTACTGATTATATTAACAAAAACTAACTTTAAATAAAAATGTTTTATTTTTTTATTGTATTTTGAATTGTTTCATAATAAATGTATCATTTGATATAATTATGTTTGAGGCTATGATCTATAAGTAAACGCGGTTTTAAAAGTATTTTTTTATTTCTGTTCTGTAAGTATAAGTATATGTTCCGTACTTATTATTATGCTATAATAATAATCTTTTCCTTGCCGCACCACCCAACGACATTGGACAATAGCGTACACAAAAATTTTTAAATAGAAGGGGGTCGGGGTTGAAGGCCGATTACCGGGAACAAAAAACAGCAAAAAATAAATTACTAAATAAATAATTAACAATAATAAATTTAAAAAAAATATTAATATCAAATACTTAATTACATTGTCCATACTATATACATGATACTATAATGAATCGGAAAAAAATGAAAGGTTATGAGGGAGGATCCGGAACCGTGGACCCTTCCCCCTCCCTTGTGTGCTCCACTGACGAGGGTGGACCGTAACTCCTTGAAAGAATTCAAAGTAGCCCGTACCATGGAAAAGTCTGCTTACCCCTGCTCTATAACATCACGCAAAATTTTGACATATAGACCTAATAATTTTGAGCTATGGTAAAGTAATAACTTCTTTTCCTCCACAACATTTCAGGACTTTCAGAGGATAATTATGCGCCTCAGTTCCATTGGGTGAGCAGGAATTTTCATAACTTTCTAATACGAGTTTTAAGTGAAATCGATGTCTAAATCCTGGACTCATTGCACTACTTCGAATTTAACATCATTATCAGAGGTCTGTTGTGGATTTTACGCCATTTAAATAGAATTGCAAAGGAAACAGTCAAATTTTTTTTGATATTATTTTAATATTCTATATTATAGTAGATAAACAAATGTTCATGGAACATTTTTTAAATGAAAATGTTCTACAGCTTATTTAAATGATAGATTCTTAACGTCTTAAAGAAAAGGTATTATAACTTTTTAACAAAATGTGATAAATTATGACCAGCATAAGAAAATTAGATTTTTACCTTTTTGCATGCAAATAATTACACAAATTGTATTCGTTAAGAAATGAACTTTGAATGTTTAACTGTCCGGTATTTATCTCTGGCGGAACAGTTTGAGTGATAATGATATTTATACAATGTCCATTATAATAAATAATAGATTGTGTGATTAAAATTTCAATGAAATAAAAGTAATTAAAAATTTAATTTAATAATAGCTTTAAAAGAATCAGATATTTCTAAATATATGTTTAAGATTTAAACAGGGTACTGTACTTGCCAATTCAGACACATTAAGGAAATCAGAGTTAGAAATCTAGTTTTGATACCAGAGGGAGTACTGCGATTTGTTTCTAGAGACGGCCAGAGATATCCCCAAGGAAAAAAAATCCATTTAGGAAGTATCTCTAATTCATCATAGAAATTTCATAATTCTGCAAAAATTGTAAGTATAAGATTAAATGAAAGAAGATCCATTAAAGCATTTCGTGGTATTAAACTGTGTATCAAGGCTAAATTCTTAGACACCCGAGACAGTTGGATATGAAGAATTGTCAGTTTTGTCAAAAAAGTTTAAAACTATTTTGTTTCAAAGGTATTTCACTTTTTTTTAATAGGTCAGTGTTTCTCATGAACCAGCATAGGCTTAATACATGTTTAATAATATTATTTTGAGAGCATTCTTATAAATTATAATTACTCTTTTCTGAGTGACTGTGTGCTGGTGGGCATAGATCAGAACTGGTGACCTCAGAAGCCTAGTAGTCCAGATCACGAACTCGTGTCCGGCACGTCATAAGTTCAAGCCGTAGTGTCATTCAAGATCAATCGTATATAGGACCTAATGCCCATTGAACCTTTCGAAGCTCAAAGTCCATCTACACGCAAGAGTGGCAGTTTGAAGGGGGATATGCTCACTCAGATATGGTCTTTGTCACTTGTCTGTGGTTCAAAATAATGAATTTCGTTGACAATAGGCCTCAATAGTTTGAAGTTTATAAACATTTATTCACCCAGAACTGGTATCAGGATCACGTTTCTAGATAAATATTTTGTTTATGTCTTTCTTTTGAATTTCTAAATTATGTTTCTTCAATTTTCAAAATATTTTTTAATCATTTAAAATAAATATTCCGATGATTTTAAGAAAAAAGTTATTTCTAAACTACGCAAGAAAATTTTTATTTGGTAATTACTTTTAACCAATTTAGTTCTATTTTATGGAAATAAAATGTCATGGTTGCCACTTTTTTTTAAAAGTTTAAAGATTTCGTTTGTTATTTCGTTTAAAAAAATGTTTCACTTATCACGCAATGTTAATGAAAGGAAACAGGAATAGTTGTCGTCAAACAACCCAGTTCTTCAAGTCAAAGGACACAAAGAATGTACGCCCCCCATCTATCACTTCCACTTTGTTCTTCTAATCATTAATAATAAAGTGTACACACCATCTTTGATTTATGGTTTTGGTTACATTTTCTCTGTACTTTCCTTCTATTAAAGCCAGTCACTTTGATTTATATTGAAGAACGATCAAAGTATAGAAAACAGTGATTTTCGTCTACAAGTCTGGAAAGTTTGCTGTTCTTCTGTCATCTAAAGAAATAAATTTACAAAAATTTTATTATTGTTAAAAGCGTATCAAATGATAATGTTGCTTTTTTTTCAAAGCCCCCCCCCCGAAAAGAATAGGTAAAAATAAATTAGCCTATTTTCTTTTAAAATAAGGGGTATGTTATATTTTAGCAACTGTTTTAAGCAGAAATAGTGGTTTTAAGAACATATCATTTATATTTGTTTTTAAAACATAAATTTTCAAATTCATTACCTTGATTTCAGACATAGTAACTCAACTAACTCCCTTTAGTTTCTATTTTTGAACTAGCTGTTACCCGCCCGCTTCGCTGACAATTTCATGATGTTTTATAAATTTTTAATGCTTATATATATGTAAAAATTATTGATATTTAAGTCCTGCATTAAGGATTCGATTGTATTGAAAAATATACTTATACCTGTAACTGTCGCCTGTTGATAAAAAAAGGGGCAGAGCTCATCTAATTTGTGTTTTCTAAAAATCTCTAAAATTGAAGCATAGAATGATGTTTGCTCTTTCGTAACCCAAAAACCAAGTGGATTCCCGCAAAACCAATTTTCGGTGGATCTCTACTCCGTAAATTGAACATGCAAGCCAAATTTCAAGTCTAAATCTAACAGAAAAAAAAACAAAAGTTTTACTATCAATATCCCCGTAATCCCGTTGAGAGCCGTTTTCCAAAATAACCGCTCTTAGCGGATTTCAATTCAACAAAAGAAAAATGCAAACCAAATTTCATTATTATAGTCCTTGTAGCTCGAAAAAAGTAATTTTTTTGTCAATACGTCCCAGTAACCCCCTGCACCCCTCCCCCCAGAACTTGATTTGCTTAAAATACATTTTTAGTGGATCCCTATTCAACAAAAGAAACATGCTTAACAAATTTCAAGTATATGGGTCTAGCAATTAAAAACATGAATTTTTTTCTGTAACACCTCTTGACCCCTCGCAACCCTCCTTGGGGGTCAATTTTAGTTTCACTCTTTGTTAGAGGAACTCTATTCCATGAAAGGAACATGCCTACCAATTTTCAAGCAGGATGATCAAATATTTTAAAATGGAAATATTTATCGATTATGCCTCTTAATCTCCCGAGATTAAACTTAGTAGTTCATATTCGCGAAACCCATTTTGTAGCGGTTCACTACTTTACGAAAGGAATCTGCTTATCAAATTTCAAGACTGTACGTCTAATAGTTTAAAAATGGGGATAATTATCTCTAACGCCACTTGAGCCCCCGCAACGCCACTTCTGGGTCTGTTTTCATAAAACCAATTTTGTAGGGGAATTGCACACTATGAAAGGAATCTGCTTAGCAAAATTTGAAGACTGTGCGTCCAATAAATTAAAAATGCAAAAAAAAATTATCAATAATGCCCCTTGAACCCCCGCAACGCGGCCTAGGGGTCGATTTTCACAAAACACATTTTGTAGTGTATCTCTATCCTATGAGAGGAATATGCTTATCCAAATTTCAAACTGTGCGTCTAATAGTTTAAAAATAGAAATAATTATTTATATCTGCCCTTAACACCCCTTGGGGGTCAATTTTTCCCAAACCTGTTTTGTAGCGGATATTTACTCCATGAAAGAAACATTCCTACCAATTTTCAAGCAGGGAGGTGAAGTAGTTTAAAAACGAAAATATTTATCTAGTACGCCACTAAATCCCCCGCAACGCCATTTAGAGGTCTGTTTTCACAAAACCTTCTTATAGCTGATCTCTACTCTATAAAAGAAATCTACTTATCAAATATAAAAACTGTGCGTCTAATAGTTTAAAAATGGAAATAATTATCTATAACGCCCCTTAAGTCCCGCAACGCCACTTGAGGGCAATTTTCACGAAACCCATTTTGTAGCGTATCTCTACCCTATGAGAGGAATCTACTTACTAAGTTTCAAGACTGTACGTATAATAACTTAAAAATCGGAATTTCTAACGCCCCTTAAACCCCCTCCCCCGCAAACAATTGCTGCTAATTTGAAATTACAAACAGACACTTCAATTTTATTTATTTGTATAGATATAGATTGGGATTATAATAACTATTGTTTAAATGTGACTAAAAATGTAAATAAAAAAAAGAAAGGATTAAAACTAACCGTAAAACTTATCAATTTTTTGTTTCTTGCATTGCTTTTTGCTTATGGAGCCTTGATTTATTATTTTTAAAAGTGCATCCGAAACAGCCGATGCTCTACTTAACTGAACAGTGAGATAACTATCATAAAAAAAAATTATGGCACGTGTCAGCGTATTATCATGTGCGCGTAAATTTATTATGTCTCATGAAGAGCATCGGTCGCCAGTAACCAAAACAACGACTTCATTAGCTCAGCTTGGCGTTCAATTTGGCGTTCATCTTGGCATTCAGTTTCACGTTCACCCGTATAGTTTCCGTTTCCGTAAGAATACGGGAATAAAATATAGCCTATGTCACTCCCCGTTAATGTAGCTTTCCATTAGTGAAAGAATTTTTAAAATCGCACCAGCCGTTTCCGAGATTAGCCGGAACAAACAGACAGACAGACAGACAGACAGACAAAAATTTTAAAAATTGGTTTTTTGTTATGAGTACCGTATATACTTTTAGTGCATTAAGTAAAAAGCTGCTAATTTGAAATTACAAACAGACACTTCAATTTTATTTATTTGTATAGAAGAAATATATTTTGATGTTTCAAAATAACATTTTTGTAATGGTTAGGTTTGCTGTATATTAAATGTGTTCCATAACTGCTCTCTGTGCGTGTTTATTTCTTTAAATTTGCAACATTTTTCTTATGTTTAAATCAAACATAGTTAGAAATGAAATTTCTCTGAGTTTCTTAAATTGACAAAAAACATGAGATATTTAAGTAAATATACTTACAGAATAATACCAAATGGTCTTAGTTGCTATTTTAAAACATTAAGCTTAAATAAGAAAATTATTATTTTTTCCTTTTTTTTAAAGAATTTATTAATAATTAGCGTGTTAAAAATGTTAAAATTAGAGCAACTTTTCCTTCAGGAGCAAAATTAATTTGTTTTATGTTTATAAAGTCAATGACAAGATATATTTTATTGAGAAAGTAAGTCACATAAATTCTTTTTTTATATCCATCTTATTTTAATACAAATGAAGATAGGATTTGTTTTGGGTGTAGTACATTGAATTGTTTAATTATGTGTTCTATATTGTTTAAAACTTCTAGAAGTAAAGTTAAAAAAATATGGAATACTTAATTTTTTTTGAAAAAAATATCTATGTATAATCGTTTATTGATACCCATAAAAACCAACGTCCTTACAAATATATATAGTCCCAAATTGTTTTAAACCTTTTTAAAGAGTTTTCAGAAACACTTTATTAAATATTAATATATGAAAACTACAAATTTTCATTAAACATATTTTGTCAGCTCTTACCATTAAAATATTGTGGTTAAGTTGTCCTGAGATATATTTATCTTTATATTCTATAAAATATGTGATTAAAACCATTTTTTACCAACTTTATTTATTACTAACTTTAAGAAATCATTTTTTTTGTATATTTATGTACGGTCAAAAGAACAGGTAGAAGCTGAAAGGACAAGAAATTTTTTTTTAATTCATAGCAATTAAATAAAAAGTAGATGTAAACCTTCAAAATAAAATTCTCATGGTCAAAAATTTAGCACACACGCTTTATTTTACAAAAGTTATGTTTATTAAAATTTATTTATTTATATTTTTCAATTAAATCAAACCTTTTTCGTACGATTCCTTTGCAAGTTACAACATTTTAAGAAATCACCTTCTTTTTCTTGATTATTTGAATCCTGTTTTTGAATCAGTGCAATAGAATCCATTCTATCAAGTGATGAAAAAAAATGTTCTCCATAAAATTTATTTCCAAAAAATCTGCTTAAGTTAATATATCAATATCATAGAGACAGTTTGTACTACACATCAGAGGATTCCTTCTGCATATTTCTAAGTCATCTGCTTGTTTGATCTCTTGATCTCTTGGCATATGTTTCAGTTATCTCGCCACATCCACCCACTTGCAATTCATTACATTGTCTGCATAGTACTCATATTAGATTGCAAATTTTCTACTAACCTTTTCCCAAATGATAGCAGGGTCAGGATATGTTTCATCGAAGCTTCCTTATACAATTGCTCTTGGATTTTTCTCCTATATAAATCTCGCCTTTCAAACACTTTTCACGACTTTTCTCTCAGTATCATTGTATCGTGCCAAATTACACATTCGCAAAATTTGAATAATGTTGAGATCATTTTTTTTCAAAATCTGACAGTTACCTCAACTAATTTCATCTGGAAAGACCAAAATCACTTTGTTTAATTTTCCGAATTCCTGCAAAAGGAGAGTGTATTGTCCAATTCCCCCTACTTTTGTTTATTTTAGGAACATCAATACTCTGAGTAAAAGTAATAATAATAAATTAGAAAATCCAATTGACTATTTTTACCACAATGATATAGAATGAATGCTACGAAATTCGAACCATCCACATCTTTTTTTGTATATTTTGTTCATTTTAGGATTTTAAGAATCAGGCAAAGCGTTTAAACCATAAGAAATTTAGATTTATTAATTTTCTAATTATGAATGTTGACTTATATTTATAATGAGCTCCTTACACGGAATTAACACATGGATATTTTTAAAATATATATATTTATAATATTACTGTGTGTGTGTGTGTGTGTGTGTGTGTGTGTGTGTGTGTGTGTGTGTGTGTGTGTGTGTGTGTGTGTGTGTGTTAAGGTTTCATAATGAGGAGTAGGTCAAAGCCCATACACTGTATTCAGTCTTTGCATTTAAGTTATAATGAGGCATTTTACACTGAGTCTTTTAAATTCATAAATTCTTAGAAGATTATATTCGATACTTTGGACCCTTCTGCATATTAGAATCGGTTTATGAATTCAGGATTCAGAACATAATCATTGTATAGATAGAGAAAATAACAATTAGTTCATCATGAAACCGAGATTTATATTTAAAACATGTGAGAAGCATGGAATTTGTAATGAATGATTACATAATTTACCCCGGTGCTTCTCAAACTTTCGTTATTTGGTTCCATATTTTTGATTATAAATTTAACGCCTTCCCATAAAATAACAATATATTGAATGTAACAATAAGGTATTTTGGTACTACAGCTGCAGCATGATCTTAATTATAAACCGTATATATTATCAAGATCAGTATTAAATTATGTTCATGTTCTTTTAGGTTACAGATATTTTAAAATACTTTTAGTAAATGGGATAAATATTAAGTTTTTTCTTATCTAATTTTTAAATTGGTACAGATTACAATAAATATGCAACGTGTATTTTATTTTTGATTATATTAGAATCTTTGTTTTGATTCCTTTTAGTAAATGAACTATTTTTTTTTACAGAAAATAATCTTTTATTTTCCACTTTTCGAAACACAAGTGCCCCCACATATGGTTATCGCCCTTCTAGGTGAATGCGTGCACCGTTTGAGGACCGCTGATTTAACTTTTCAACTTATTATAGGTTCAATATAATTTTTAAATTCATTTAAACTCATTCAATGATCATTTTTCATTATTACTCGATTGTTACACCCTCAGTTTTACTTTATCACCGATGTCGTTTTTCCTATTATTAACTAGAGGTGTTACAAACGTAGTTTGTTTAAAAAAAAAACAAATTAAATGACCACAACTAATGCCAATTACTTTTTTTTTTTTACAAAAATGTACACTGCATAAGTGTTTTTTCTCTTATAATTTCAGGAGTGAATAGGTTCCATGTATCTGTAACCTATTTCACATCCGGATTTCTATGCTATCGTGACTCAAGCAATATTTTTTGATTTTTGAAGCCCCCAAGTAACAACATTCCCTTCGCATTTTTTTGTAAATTTCTTAAAAGTTTCATTTGTTAAGGTCATTATTGTGCACCTTTATTTTCATTATAATTACTCGTACATTTTGAGATAGACAGAAACATTAAGTTTAAGAATAATAGTTATATAATTAAAAAAATAAACTTGAAAGTGAAAATCTCTCATTAAGGTATACCCCCCCCCCATAAACCATTTTCATAAAATCATCTAGACCTTATACAGAAAATTTCCAATATAGTTACTTATAATTTTATATTTAAGAATTAAAGTATGTAGTTTTTTCAACTTTTAGGTATATTAGTATGTTCAAGAACAGTTAAAAATCTTTATGGACTTTACCAATATTGACCTTATGGATTGACTGCGGTAAATAGCTTAATACATAGGACACACACACACACACATATATATATAATGAACCACACAAAAAAGAATCCTGTCATGATTATAGCTTTTCATTGTAGTCAAACTACTAAAGCTAGGCTGGTATTTTTTTGCGTATATTGCAAGTGCTTTTGTGAAGTTTATATATATATAAGGTCATTTACCCCAGAAAATTCCAAAGTGTAGTTTCTTGGTGTTTCGGAGAATGTCTAAGCCAAATGTTCCCAACCTTCTTGTCTCATAGCCCCTTGCCCCGTTTATAGATTTTGGGTAGAGCACTGCTTACTGCTTACCCCAAATATTGATCTTTTCAAATTTATCTATTAAATGTCTTTTTGACAGTTGGTATAAATATACTTACTTTAAAAGATTTAAATTACTAACTGTAGTAAAGCTTTGAGCTTAAAAGTTAAGAAACACATTCTAGTTAAACTAAAAATTAATTATTACATAAAATAACTGATCGAAAAACAAATATTTATAATGGGAGAGATGAGTCTGGTATTCCAATTACAAAGTTTTATCATTAAACATCAATCTCTTTTGTGTGGTATAACCCTATATCTATTAGTTGTGTCCAGTCTTTTTCCTTCTTTTTTTTTATTTTGGAGATTGGTAACCAACGCACGCGCGCCTTCTCGCTAATAAAAAAGCAATTAAAAACTTTCTCACAATGCTTCATAATTTGGGATAAATAACAGGTATGTCTTTTTAAAGTCAAAATTGCTGACTTCTGTTCCTAAACGTAATTTTAAGATCTCCACTGTATACTCGTCCTTTCAAAGGATGACCTTTTTGTATTGCGCTAGTCTGTTTTAAACTAGATCTATGGCCTTAAAATACAATAAAATGATATTGGGAAGTACTTTTAAAGAAGTTACTTATTTCGGGAAAAGGTGGGGGGGGGGGAGGGATTTTAAAGGGCACATTCCAGGAACGATGAAATTCATAGCTAATCAGTGATTCTTGTTTTTTCGTTTGAGTGTGCTCTTTTCTGTAATTTATTTGCTCTGAATTTCACTTACCGTGTTTAATAGGAGGTTTTTAATTTTTCGGTACGAATAAGTCTTACAACTGGGTATCTTTGTACGCTATCATTGAACTGAATGGGATGTTGGTTTATGTGTTCACCATGTTTAAGGATATATCGCACAACATATAAGCAATAATATTTTTATTATATTGCAACTCTAGAGATATTAAATCGCGTACTTTTGTTTTATTCTTTTATATTTTTCTTTCTTTTTAAAGTGAAAGTAAATGATTTTAAGTTAAAAAATATGCTTCTACTTTTCCCCGAATAAACCGGAAACAACGTTCGCCTGTGCAAAAAACGGTGGCACTGGGATGAATTTCTTAGCTGTTCAATCGGCAGTAACGGAGTAAAAAAATATGTTAAATAGGTAAAATCTAGTTTCCATTTGATAAAATTTTTCTTTTCAAATTAAAATCAGGATCTGGTTTAAAAATTTTAAATTAATTTATTTGCAAAACTGCTCATGCTCTACATTGCATAACATGATTCTTACAGACGTAAAAGTGGTTTATAACAGCATTATATAATTTAAAACAAAATTAAAAATACATTTAAGAGACAAATATAAAAAAGGAAGTAAGGAAAAACAGAAATATAAAGAAAGGGGAGGTATCTTTAAAACTTTAAAAATCTTTACAGAAACCAAAATATCTTGGAGATATTATTGTAGATCCCCCTCCCCCATCTCCCACTTAGACCTCATGGATCGCCAAATTATTTTCGCTTACGTTTTCTCCTTGCAAGTTGTCAAAAACTTCTGGGGGGGGGGGAAGGTTATGACACTTGGGACTTTGGGAATCCACTAGACTTTGGGTAGACTACTTTGGGAATCACTAGTCTAAGTGGTATTCCTGTTCTCGTCAAAATTTCGTCCTCGTATCTTTTTTTACCTGTTCCTTTAAACATTTCATACAATCGCTTTAATTTCTTTTTATCAGGGTAACAATGTCAAAACTTATGTTGAGCTTTAATGGGTGAATTCATTTGGGTTAAAACCAAATCACACATTGGGCTTTCTCCTGAATCAACGCCATACCGGCAGAAAATTATGTTTTCTTAACTAATTCTAGCCCCCTTACCCAAGTCACTCTTGAGGGTGCACCCCCGGAATCCGTTGCTCAAAAACTACTAAAACAGGCCTATCAAGCGATACGAAAGTTACCCTGTTATGTTAAATAGTTATTTTATTATAAATTTTAATAATTAACATGAGACTTTTGGTGCACCCTACATATGTTTTAATAGTATAAAAAAGAGAGACAGAAATGATTTGAATACTAAGTGAATCAAACAGATATAGGAAACTTAAGAAAGTTGGATTCTATGGTATTATAAACAATGCTGACTTAAGGCCACTTTTTTTAATAAAAAATTTAAAATTGGATATACACATACATATAAATAGATATGTATATCTATCTCTCTATCTATATCCATCCATATCTGTCTTGTATATATATATATATATAGTATATATATATGTATATATATACAAGATTACAGAACAGAATTATATTTAGATTTCAGAACAGTAAAATGTTAAAAAAATTTGAAATCATGATATATATTTGTATATTTTTATATTAAAAACGATATACACATAATTGAAAGGGATTCATTTTAATAGCATACGAAAAATAAACCTTCTAGAAGAAAAAAGCAACATTATGTGAGAAAACAAACTCAAATCATTCATGTAGAACAATCTTCAAAGACTATTTATCTTGTCTGCAATTTCCAGAATGTCTTTCAACAATTCTCATCTCATGCATTCCTTTATGGAAGAAAGAAAATAAAAAGGAGCCATGCTTCCCGGCGTTAGTCTCTAAGGCATTATCGGAATTCGGATCTATTCCGAAAAAAGAACCGTTTCTCTTGATTCCCATCGGATTATTCTGTATCTCTTTTCTGAGGTTATTCTACATTCTTTTAGCATGTCACCTACGGCAAAAGTTGCAGGCCAAAAGATCTTACTGCTGATGGAAGTTGTTTGTGACTGACACAGGAGTTAAGGGAATAGCAGTTGTACAAAATATAACTGGTGGTTGGAACAATATTTTATAGATCCAGCAATTGAAACAAAATATTAAAAATTAAGCTTTGAAGAACATGTTTATACAATTTATCTTCTATAGATCATATATGAGCTTTATTATCCAATTTTTTTCAATTCCTCTATTCGCTCTCTCCTCTCTCTATATATATTAATATACTTTGTTCAAATTTTTCTTTGTTAATAAAATACGTTCTATTCATCCAATCAAGTTCAAATAAATTTTCTAAAACTGTAGTGATCACACTTGATGTTAATACAGTGTTTTTTCAAAATTTAATTCATTAAATACTGGTTAATTATTTTAATTAATTACAGGTTTTCGACGCCAGCTTAGATTCGTCACCATTGTTGTAACAATGTAACTGTTAAAACAATGACAAAAGTTGCTGTCGAAAACCGGTTTCTCAGCCAAACTAGCCAAACCGGGTGTGCATTGCTATAATAATGCAGACAAATCACGTTCTTTTTTCAATTCCAACTATTAGTTCACTCTCTCCCTATATATATAAATATATCTTGTTCAAACTTTCAAACGTTAATAAAATACTTTCTATTCATCCTTTAAATGTAGGAATTGACGTACAAGAATTTTTTTTTAAAATTACTTGTTAAGCTTGTGAATTGCATTTCAAACCTAATTTAAAAGTAAAATCTTAAAATTTCAAAATATTAACAAAATAACTATCAAGAATTTCAGTTTATTTTGAAATAAATAAATTTCAGCAATAACTCATAAAACAATTTATTTTACATGTTGTAAATAAATTATTACAGTTTGATTCCAACTCCGTATATGGCTTTGCTTATTATTGATAATTTAAGCACTTAAACTTGCGACTTTGATGTTGTTTTAAACTAGGTTATTCGCGTATTTTTTGGGATATAATGTTTTATATTCTTTACCTAAAATTTTTTAAGAAAATTTTTATCTTTATCCCTTTATGGTACATACAATTTTATAAAAATTCAATTTTGTGTGGAACGAATCCAAATGTTCAATTACTTAACGAATGCTTGTGGAATACTTTAGACACTCAATAAAACAAGAACCTAACCACTCTATTCAGTTCAAAGCAAGAGCTGGCAACTTGACTTTCTAGGAATTAAATTTATTTGAATGTTTCATTTACAGAATCTGCTTCAAAATTAAATTTCACTTTATTGCACTTGAACGCATTGTTGATACATTTCTCGCTTTTTTAGGCTTATATTTATAATTGAAGTATATATAAATGTGTGTGTGCGTGCATATAAGTGTAACTATATATATATATATAGGTTGGATGGCCGAAAAACATTGTTTAAACCTGCAATCCTGGTTCCTAAGGCCAGGAATTTGCTCTAGTATTTCTATGGCTAAATCTATTCTATCATGACTATAGTTATCTTAGGTATATAACTATTTTTTCTATATTTTTGTAATATAGTTCGAATGTTTCTATATAGAAAACATTTTCCTGGAACCAAGAGCCATTTCGTGATTTTCTTCATAAAATAACCTTCCTATAGCGAAGTGCATTTTCTATATAATGAACTTTTTTTATGTGATTCAATTTTTTTCTCCCTATTTTTGAAGCATTTCTGGACACTTAAAATTATTCTCTCTTTCAACACGTTTGATGGTGGTCATAAATTTTGAACTGGTTTTTATTAGATGCCTAATTTGCCGAGAACAATATAATTCTGGGCGTTTCATCCAAGAAGTACAACCCTTAACCCCATTGTGCAGTTTACTAGAAACATCTTCGATATCCTCTTACACCCTCAGTGGAATTGTTCGTGTCCCCGTGTCCTTGAACTACTCTCCTCTTCATTTATAGCGTTAATCAGCCGTACTAGTAATTACATTTTTGTTGCTCTAAAATGTCAAAGCGTAAGTGCTTGAGCATAATACAAAAATGTTTTAATTCATCAGGAAGTGGAAAGGAGGGATTGGTAAAGGATATTGATTTAAAATTTGACATTTGACAGCTTATTAACAGTTATAAAAAAATCTAGATAAGGTACAAAATTATGATTCATCGAATTCTTGTTCAAAACGTTTAAGATCATGTATCTATGAAGATGTCAACGAGGCCATTTTGAAATGGATACAAACAATGCGAGATAAAAATGTTCCGATCTCTGGACCTTTCGTAATAGAGAAAGCTCTTCAATTTGCGAAGGCATTGGGATACGACCAATTTCGGTTCAAGTGTAGTATAGGAGGAGCCCTTTGAAATTGGCTATTTATCTTTGGATTTTGCGATTTTCATACAAATATTATAATGAGAAAAAGGAATTCATTCTGGCTTCCGGAAATTTTTCGCTAAGCAGAGTAGCTTGGCGATCGATTTTGGTCAATAAAAGAAATTGATATCGCCAAGGGCCCCCTTTATACTACACTTTAACCCCAATTTCTAGGTAGCAATGGACACAGAATTGACAAGAATAAGACATAGAATAAGACACAGAACTGTATCAAAAGTATTATCTGGGAAAGGTAAAGATGTTGACGATTATGATATTAAAAATTGGATAATAGAAACACTGAGTAAAATTTAAAAAGACCAGAAAACATATTTAATTTAGATGAGACTGCTTTATTTTTTCAATGTGTTTGCCTCAAAAACATTAACACTTAAAAACGAAAAATGCTTTGGAGGAACACATAGTAAAGTAAGAATAACTTTTGTATTAGTAGCAAATGTGACTGGACAACAAAAATTAAAACCACTTGTTATTGTAAGAAGCAAAATTCTCTCTCTTTCTCTCCAAGATATTTCAAAAGTACCAATTCTTTGGAAGGTAATTATGACTTTAACAAAAAAAAAATGCCACGCGATAGAAGTGTAACTTCCTTGGCAACGTTGGTCGTAAGTGCAGAAATACATCTAAATATATTAAACTGCTGGAGGAACTTATTAAATTCAAATAAAATTCAAAATCCATTTTTTGTATGAAAATAATATTTTTATTCAATTTTCTACATCATCATTTTCCAAAAAAGAAACAATGGGTTTCAGGTAACTAAAGTAGGATATGAAAATCCTCGATTGTAGTCGATCAAGAAAACGTGAGAAAACTGTATCAATCGTGGTTCCGTGTCTTGTTGTTCCTTCTCTAGTATCAGTGTTCATTGTCAAATTCAGTGTTCAATTCAAAAATTCAATGAGTGGTTTGGCTTCTTCTGTAGCAAAAAAAAACATTAAAGTCTCCAGTTAACTTTGTCGGCAATTGTAGCACGTTTTAACGTCTTCTAAGTTGATTCCCGGTAAAATATTTTGTAAAATATGTTTATGCTCAGCAACAGGCGTTTTCAAATCATCTCTAAACAATAATCTATCACAAATCGAACACCCGTGACCGAAAGGATTATCAACGAATCGCTTTTGGAAATCTTTGTGAGCATTTTTATGGAAATCATAGTCTTTGTAACGTAAGATAGAATTTATTATCGATTCACATGCATCAGTTCCAACACGCACCAGACTTGTTGAGGGCTCTGTACTTGTTGACTCTACAGGGTGGTTCACAAAGTCCGTATTAATCTGTGCTGGCATTAGATGAGTCTCAATAGCATTCCCATCATCAGTCAGTAAACTCGGCATTAAGAGAATATTTTGCAATTTTTTTTCCGTGCTCGATATTCTCTCATGTACTCTGATTGAGATTTGGCAGTAGCACTTGATGAATTTACACTATTTTTCTGTTTTTTTTAATCACTTCTTCGACTGGACTTTCTGCTAGTTTTCCTTTTCTTTTTCTTTCACGAAACCCTTTTCCTCTTTGTGCATTTGATTTAGGCATTCTGATTAGAATCAATAATAATTCAAAGCAAATGAAAATTAAAAAAACAAAACAAATTAGCTGCCGAAAACATCACCATGTGGCCAACAATCTGAGGAAATATTTTAAAAAGGAACGCTTTTGCTGCAAGAACTATTTTGTCTACACCGTAACTCAAACATTGCAACACATATAACCGTTGACAGATGTTCCCTGGTCTGGTGAGAAAAGGGGGGGGGGAATCATCCAACTTTTTCACGGATATGACGCAAGTCACAGGGTTGCAGTCCCCAACTCTCTTTTTCTCCTGCTCGCTATCTCCTCCCCATTGCGACGATTTGGGGGGGATGGCGGGGGAAATCACTACTTCCGTTCGTTTTCTCCCTGTTACGCAAAACTGGGCAAATTTTCCATTCACTCCTTGAGCATACAAGTTCCACTTCAAAAATCTTGGATGACGTCAGAAATTTGTCACAATTCGATTTAAAAGTTGGATAAATGTATCATTAAAGAACGCCACAAAAATGCTCTTCTTTTAGATAATTCTCCTGCTCATCAGAAGGAAATCAACCAAAAATTGAAAACTGTTACAGTTTCTTACTTGTCACCAAACACTACACATCAAAACTTCAGCCAATAAGAGATCAAGGGATGATAAAAAATTTTAAAGTACACTATCGCGAGAGAATATTGCGAAAAGTTACAACTGCTCTTCAAAACGATCAATCCATGTCAAATATCAATAATATATGTTTAAAATTACTTGTGTACTCTTTAAATTAGAGAAAATATCCTAAATTTTTTTCATTAGTTTTAATATATTTTCCCCCCTTAATTTTGAAAATACAGTGTATTTCTCAACATTGTTCTTCTTGTTTTTTCTGCAGTTTTTCCTTCTATTTTTTGATGGGTAAGATATATATATATATATATATAAAATAAATAGATATATATTACTTAACAAAAAGATGAGAGTAATTACTTTTTTTTAATAAATAGACTTATTGTATTTAAAATTTGTTTTATGTGGTTTATGAAATATATTGAAAGGTGAAACTCTATATAGCGAATTTTTCATATAACGGACTTTTTTTCGGGATTTAGCGACTTCATTATATAGAGGTCTGACTGTATATATATATATATATATATATATATATATATATATATATAAAGTTTATATAACATCCTTTACTTCATTCTGATCTTAAAATAGATGGTAATTATGAAGATATATATATATATATATATCATAAATTTACTTATTCCGTAACTGAATAAATCATTCTTAAGTTTAAAGTACATCCAGGGGACATTTTTTTTTCTCTCTTATATAATTCATGTCTTATTTTTCCTTATAAATACATACATACTTAACAGGGCAAAAAATTGATTTTTATTAAAAAGAGTCAAAACTCTCTTTTTGATGTGTGTGTCATTAACTATATTTTAAATTTTATTTTTTTAAAAATTAGCAGAAATTCTTAGAATTTATATTATTTCGATGTTTTAAGATTACACAGTACCTACAAATTTCAAAACTAGTTATTTTTTTAAAATATTTTTTGTAGTCTATATATAAGACATTGGAAAGCTTGCCATCAAATTTCATATCTGATAGCAAATTTGTCTAAGATATTTGAAGTTTTCTGAGTTTGAATTTGGTTTCAGTTTCATTTTAATAAATTTTTTCACTTTTAAATTAAATTTATTAAAAATATTTTTGGGTGCGATCAACTTTTTTACTGTAAAATGGCTATTAATTTCAATTTTCATTACTAAAATAATTTGTACTTGATTCTGTTTCGAGTTTTTTTTTAGTTCTATTACTTTCTTAATTAAAATCGATTTTAAGTTAAATTTTTTGTTTTAAAAAATAGTTCATAGAGCTTAGAAGCTGTTTCATTAATATTTCCTGTTGAGAAAATCACACGGCCAAAATGTTCCAAGGTTGCATTGAGAAACAACATTTGAACGGATGAAATATTCCTGAAAATAATTTATCTAAAAACCAGCCCTATGCTGATACTGCTATTAGAATTCCGAATACAAGTATTGTATATAAAACTGAATGTTTTCATGCGCACCAAACTACAATATAGAAAACATACTGTAATACTATATTATAGGGTTTTAAAGTCACCCAACAAAACTCAAAATTGCTAAGCTACCCTGAATAAAAACACTTAAAAAAACTAAATTTTATGTATAAACGTGGTGAATTTCAGCTTAAGTTAAAACTACTGTTATATTGTACATATATGCTTTGTGTTTCAAAATCTTTTATGAAAATATTCTGTTTGGATTAGTCTAAATAACTTGTCATCGTAAGAAATGCTAACAACATATATATAATGGAAACATATTTTTTAAAATTAAAACAAATGCTTTCAATCATAAATAATTAAAGTAGTGTTTTAATATGGAACTTAAGTTAGAAAAAACCATATTAAAAATTTAGAGCCTTACAGGCATTAAAGTTTTTATTTTATGCCTTTAAAAATTTTAAATCTATTTTCCCCAGACTTTTAATTTTGAAAAGATATACGTATTTTCCAATTCCTAAGGCCTTTTTTCGGTTCTTGGTAGAGTCGTGAGATTTGTGGTATATATTTCCAAACGTATGTTCTAAAAAAAGTGTTATGCATTTAGATCTAAGATCTCTAGCTAGTCTTTAAAAAAATGATAAAATGTTAATATTTTTAATTTTTTAAAATTTTTTTCAGGCTTAGCTAGAAAAATAATTATTAAAAATCAATAAGGGAATAGATTTTCAAATCCTTACTAACTTTTGTTTGCAATGTTCTAAGAAACAAATCACAAAAAAAAAGACTAAAATATTTTAAAAATTGAACAATTTATAAAAATTTGGAAAAACTTCAAAAATTCTTATTTTTTTTAAAACAAATTGTAAAATAATGGCTAGTAATATTGACTTTTACTTTCAGAAACAATATGAATATAAAACATATTTTTTTGGAAAGGATATTTAAATAAAATGTAGGACTTAAACACTAAACTATATGTACTTCTGTTTATATGTTAAATTTTTTTTTAAAATTAGGATATGTGATAAATGTTTAATAGTTAAAACATAATGCAGAATATAATTTAGAAAAAAAAAACTATTTCACTTTATCAATTCTTCTTTCATTCTGAATGTTCGCATTCCTTGACTTATATAAATGACTTCTTCAAATATACTTCCCTTAACTTTATAATTTGGTATGCTACAACGTACTGAAATGCAATCAAGTTTATTGATTGATTTTGCGAATGAAAAAGATCTTGCTATATTGAACATAGGCCTACCAAAGTAGAGAGGTATAAAGTTTTAACTAGGAAATTGTCGCGCGCGCGCGAAGCTGGACTTTCAATAATAAGCTAGACTTTAGTTGCCTCATGTATTATTCAATTTAACTTGCAATTTCTTTCCAATTCCGTTATTGTATTTAAGTTGTATTTTTGTTTCAATTCTTTAACTGAGAATTTTGTTAAGTTTTTAGCCAAATTTAAATAATTCTTCAGTTCTTAGTTCGCATCAAAATGGAGCAGGACTTCGCAAGAGGTTTTTAAGTCTAAAATACTATGGAAACCGTTAATGTAAGAGTTAAAATGAAAGACGTAATAATGAGTCATTAGATATGAATAAAAATATCAAAAATTTGAAGTTTTACTTATAGATGTCACTTTCTGTTGGACTACAGATACATTTTCCATTCCTATGGATATTTTAATAGTAAAGGATTGTTATTCAAATTAAAATATGTGACAAGCCTATTGCTCACTAAAAATGGTATAAAGTAACTACATACAGTTCTTACTTTTCTGTTTAGGAGAAGCTCGTCCTTGACTATCAATGAATGTTTATCCTCTGCTAGAAAATTTGTTTTTCAAGAACATTTATATATTGACTTAATTCTACCGGAAAAAGTTCTGAATATTAAATATTATAAAAAATGGCTTTAATTAAACGTAAATAAAAATTCTACAAAAGATAGAGGTGATTTTGAAATTCGAAGATACTAGTTCATGGGTGTCTAAGCTATAACCGCTTGTAGACCGCATTGCAAAAATATTTTTTTTTCTGGGCCGCACATGCAATATTTTTTAACAAGTTAAAATAAAAATTAACTCTATGTAGTTTTACTAAAATAAATTAACTTATTTTTATTATATTTTTTAAATTTGAATTAGATATGAGAATAGGTACACATTTGTTTTAAATTTATAAAAGTTTTGTTTCATTTAGTTTGGATTTCATTAACATGGGGAAAAAATCAAGATAATGAGATGAATGAATTTATTTGCGTTTGTGTTGAACAAGCAAGTCGATATCGGGTTCAATAGACGAAGTTGCAATTCTTAATGCATTTTCAAGATGTTTGTCAGTGATCTTTGTCCTATTTTTGTTTTTTGTATGCATCATTCTTGGAAAATAACTGTTCACAAATATAAGTATTGCCAAAAGTTGAATACATTAATAAAGCATGGGTGTGGAAATGAGGATTTCTATCGGGCGCGCGGTGTAAGTAATCCCTATGAAACTCCAGTATAGAAACATTCCCAAATTTTTCTTTCAGTTGAATGTCACTTTTCAATGAAATGCACTCTATTTGAAGATTTGAAGGTAATATATTTATTTCTAAAGGAAACAGGGTAGAAAATATATTGAAATACTCTTTGTTTTTTCGAAAATCTTGAAATCTTCTTTCAAGCTCCTGTTAAATCGAAAATTATTGCAGCATATTTTCATAATTTGCGTTTCGGCCACATTTTAAAAGCTTTTGGGCCGCACTTTGGACAAGCCTGTACTAGTTCCTTTTGATGTTTGTAGCAGATTCAGGAAAACACTTTATTCCATATTGGGTTAATATGCTGCTGTAGCATGGCGGACAGAAAACTAGTGTATCCTGGAAAGTGCAGTGGATTGGAGATATGTTTGAACTCTAAGCAGGCCTCTAAGCACAGTTAATAAATTTTACTCGTCCTGTAGTGATATCCATTAACCCTCCAAAAGGTAGGCCAATATCTGATATGCATAGTAAAATTATTTTGGTATCGCTTTCACGCGGTGAGCGGGAGCAGGACCCTCCTTCTTTTATCTGTCTTTCATCACTCGCACTAGGGTTTAGGACTAAGTACACGGGTGAAACCCTTACATTTTGGGCAGCAGGGGTCCTTGAGTCTGACAGATTCAGCGCACCCACCAACGTAATGTTTGAGGTCTTATCAATTTTTAGTTAATTAATTTTTTTTCTGTAATATAGAGTGTAGTTTTCAGTTTATATTTTAAAAAAACTTGAAAGAAGCATTTTTCAATAGCTTTAAGATGATTTTTCTGCTGGGAATTGAGATACATCTAAGGTATGCCGCAGGAAGACAGGATGAGAGTAACACTGACATACCTCCTTCGTTATGACTCAAAATTGAAAAAAATATGCGATATACAAAGTTAAAGACAAAGAACCAGGAGAACCAAATGTTTCAACTTCTCAATGTTTTAATCTTCCAATACATAAATTCATAAATAAACCTACTTTTTAAAAACTGTTTTGGGCCATACTCCTGTTTTTTTTTCCTCCCTTCTTTTCAGCACATCATAGTTCCTTTGCTTTGCACCAATTAATTACTAACCGCCAATCAATATTTGCTTGCTTCAGGCAGGTAGGTACTACAATCTATTATATATTACTTAAATAACAATCCATTATTTTGATAAGTAAGTATTGTTACATACATAATACAAAAATAAAAGTTTCAGTAACAAACATTGCACCTTATATCAAAAATTTAGATACAATATTACACTCAAATGTCAAATCCCCCCAATAAAATGATTAAATCATCTTCAGACATAAGTATGAGGTGATGCATCTGAGAAATGCGGCGCGCCTAAGGATGAAACTTTTTTAAGGGGGTAAAGCGGAGGACTAAAAATTCGGCCATTTTGAAGTTGCCTTTTGATTACATGCATATATGATAAACTTTCTCACAACAATTTTAAATGAAAATAAAAAACAATGCATGGTCTTGGAGTACCTCGCAGACAGACAAGATCATCTATTTCCATCTGAGGAATATTTTCATTAAGCACCAATAACATAATTTCAAAAGTTCCTAACTCTTTTTCAGGTTCACAATTGTCTTTTCATTCTGAAGAGATCAATGTATGATAAATGTTACTAGGTTGTCTTTTACCTAAACTAAAGAACTTACTAGTAGGCCATAGCTTTCAAAAGTATAAGAAGTTTCAAGATAATGCTTAGGTTATACTCGCCTTTCTGTGTGTGTGTGGAGGCAGTATTCTTTGAAAAGGACATCAGAAAGCTAGTACACGAGTATAATAAATGATTTAACTGGAATAAAGATTATATCGGATAATAACCAAATATATACATAAATTTTGATAAATTATACTGTTCCATGCTCTTATAATTTCTAATGGATTTTTTCGTATACAAATACATTCATACATATGTATGTACGTAATTTATGCGTGTGTATGAGTCTAGTTTCAAGATCGATACACTTGTAGTTTCGAGCTATCAATCTACCTATTGTATCAACTTTATATATTTTAATACTACTAGAGTCAAACAGTTCCCTGAATGTGGTCCTCTACATGCACACAGATGTTCATTGTACGGAAAATATGCTAGGGTTGGAAGATATAGGTTTATATTGGAGAGGATGCTAGGGTTATATTGAAGATTGGTAGCACTAATAAGGAACACAAACAATCATCTGGAATTCATTTCTGGTACTACTGGCATTAGCTGTAAATCATTTCTAACAAAGCGAATCATTCGTTCATTTTATTGTGAAATGTTGCTTTTTTAACAGCCTGCAAACATCAAATTCTGCGTTTTTCTCGAGAAATCATCTTCTGAGATACTCGAGTTGCTGAAGTAAGCTGATGGTAATGATGCCATGAAAAAAATGACTGCGTACGAGCGGCATAAGCGTTTTCATGCAGGTTGTACAAACATTGAACATGACCTACGGACTGGGCATTAATCTTCTTCTACAACAGACGAGAATGTTGAGAGAAATGACATTCGAGAAATCGTGGGTGCGGAAAGATGAATAATCATTGATGCTTTTGCCTTTAAACCCGGACCTCTAAACTTGTCCAGGACGACAATACAGTAATTTAATATTTTTTTCATTGTCCTGATCAGAGGATCATCAGGATTGACGGTTTCCTTTTTCCAGATCCCATCCTGCATCTGGCGACAAATTTCAAATCCCATTTCTAGATTTGGCAACTATTTCCAGATATGGCGATAAAAATATTAAGTTAGAACTTAGTTCAATTAAATAAAAAAGGGTGTTTTTTTAGGTTTTTTTAAACAATATTCGTATTACTAATATCAATCAAATCTTTATTTTAGGATTTTACGATAAGGACGGCACTACCTTTTAGAAAAAGAAATTTATCCTATAGGAGAAAATGTCCACATTTTCTTGCTAACTATATTAATGAGAAATCCAACTACTGCTTTTTACATTATTCTTGAGCGCGTATTTAATAATATTTGCATTCAAAATTTTCCTTAAGCTTAAAGTTCTCTAGGGAATAATCAAATTGTATTCATTATAATATTTTCAAGAATGAAGTATTTTTGCTTGAGGAATACATTCCGGAAGTGACGGATACCGGAAGGTGTGTGGCACCTTCATAAAATGATTACATTCAATAAACTTTACATAACACAAAAGACACGAGTTATGCCACCTAAATCAGCGTTTCTCAAACTGTGGGGCACGCCCCCTTGGGGGTTACAACTCTACGAGGGGGGCGCGAGCATATTGAAAAGTCAAAAACAAAAGATTGTTTAAATAAAATTAATAAATTACTGAAAATAAACAAATAAAATACATTCTGACATAATAAAAAATAAAATACGCATTTACACTACATTATACTTTTAAATGCATCTGCTATACAATGTATATTATAACTAAATTAGCATTACTAAGTTAAGAACAAGTTTAATAATTAACAGTGACCCTCCCCCCCCCATGGGATTGTTATATATAAAATTATATGCAAAAAAATTAACACTTATCTTTATAATTTGTACGGTTTATAATGAATCACTTAACTTCCGATTAAAAGTTACGCGATTCGCTTCCCAATGCCAACCGTTTTCCACGTAGGAGTGCATATGTTATGTATGGGGGGGGGAGAAACAAAATGAAGAAACAAATATTCTGTGAATTAAGTAAATAATTCGCAAACATTGTCAAGGTTCTTTAATTGCATTCCAATGCCTTCGGAATAATTTTATGTAAAATAATGCACAGAAAAGATCATATTTCGGAAAGACGTGTATATACGTCCATGGAAAAATAACGCTTTGGTGAGTGAGACATTTATATACGGATGTGGCACTTAAGTAGTTAATGCATTGTTATTGTATGAGGGGGGGGGGAGAGATGAAAATTATAATTGAATATTGGGTCGTGTATATTGAAATTTTGAGAAGCACTGACCTAAATATCAATAAAAATATATGTTGAATAACATAGTGGGATAGCAACATAGGAAACCCATATAAAGCACAGATTATTTTAGAAAAAGACAAACGAGAGGCAAATGGACCCTATCACAATTTATGAATTTTTTTTTTGAAAACAAGAGTGAGACTGCTTGCTGAAATTCTCACCACAACCTGCCTGTTAATGTCACCAGCTTGCATTTATATTTACTTTTGATAATCTTTATCCAAGAAGCTCCTTGCTCACAAATTATTGTTCACCAAAATATAAAGGACATTTTGTGTTTACTTGACTTTCTGACTGTCTTTGAGTGCAGCAAAAAAAAACAAGCTTTGAGGGTATCTATTTGACTAAACCATATTTACATGAATGATAGTTTATAATTAACTTGCTGGTATACCCGTTCTTCTCACTGGCGAATCAAAAAATTAAACAATACAAATTAAAGGACAAGGAAATTTTCAATGAATTAGTTTTACTTGAATTGCAAATTAAACACACAAAAAAACCTTTTGCATATATCAAAGAAAGAAAGTATATTTGTTAAATATTAACTCTGTAGGGATAACAGCTAATATAAAGGATATTATAACTCCTATAACTCCCTTGTGGGATGATTTTTGAAAACACCTTCCTAAACTAATTCATGCTCAACAAAAGTAACATATTGTTACAAATTTTGTATAATGAATTCTTAAAATAGTGTAAATAATTTATATATCGATGTGTGATACGTGTTAATATTGCTCTCCGTTATTTCTTTTTATGTTAAAATTGTAATATTCGTAAGCAAAGCCGTTCCTTTCATTATAAAGGCGATTCAATGGAAACATAGCAAAATGTTGGCGATAGAGCCAAGTTGGTATCCCTTTGGGCGACCATCGTGGAAACTTGGAGATTGATTGAACGGTGCGGAAGTTTATAGACTGCAGCACCTGGTTGGGAGCAACAACAAGTAGAATAGCACAAAAACCTTCTCCACAAAAAATACATATACATACCAAATTCCAAAGTGATTGCTTGAACGGTGTTGGAGTGAAGCGAAGTCATAAAAAAGTATTTTGAATGATTATTATAATTCTAGATACATTAAATAATCATGAAAAATTATAAACAGTTTTTCATTTTGTTAAATGATTAAAGAAAATACTTTAGATTAGTTTGAAATACATTGTCTTTTTGTACTTTAGAGTGGAATAAGTATACAAATATACGGACTTATTAATAGGGACCTGTAATGCATGGAACGCACTTTTATTCCTAAAATTATTAGTTGCTGTAGTATTACGATAAACATCAAGATTTTGTAACGATTTCATTTGATCCTTTATAAATGACATAAAAAAAACCATCCAAACATACATATACAAGTTCAACAGCGAGAAAGTTCAATATTTATCTTCTAGATTTCATAGAGTAAGTTGCAATTGATGTATTTCATTAATCTAGAAGAAAACGAAGGAAGATTTAATTTTTTTCACTAGACCTCAAAAATTATTATCAAGGAAAATTATTACTATATGGGGGCAAAATAGTTTTTCAGAATTCCCATTGGGTTAGTTTCTTTGCTCTTAAAGTTACTATACACCACTTTCAGCAAGAGTGACTACGAAAAATAAAAGTACTTGAAAGATATCGTGATGAACTTCGGTCAGGTGGGAATCAATATAGTAATTACAAAAATGAAGACGAAGAAGTACACTGGTAGCAATGTTGGTCTTTGGGAAGCTTTAATATAAACCCTTCTCTATTGAAACCCTCAAAAAATTGCGGAAATTTAAAAAAAATGGAGATATGGGGGTTTTTTGTTGTTGTTGTTTTTAGATTTGTTTAGTACATTTTAAGAAATATATGCTAAAATGAGGAAGAGAAAAATAAATTAGTATTACTAAAATGGGAAAAAAGGGGAAACATTACAAAAAATATTATAAACGGGGACAGTTTTGTAACAAAAGTTTATGAACAAATTTTAAGTTTTTCAATTCTGATGTGTTGCAATGTTATTCATTTTTGAAATGACCAGCAGGATGAGAGATATTTTAATTTTTACAAAAACTAGAGCATTTTATTATAGTTATTATATGAAACTGCTTTTAAAAAAAGTGATTATCTACACATAAGGGACTGTACATTTTGTAATAAAACCGTGATTGATAAATATGAAAGCTAAAAAACTTCTACTATTATACAGAACATACACAAACAATTTCAGTGAATTATTTTCAAAACTTTTTTGAGCAATCGCTGTCCCCTTTTGAGCATTTTCAAAAACTAGTGGTTAGAGCATCGAACTCTAGACCGGAAGGCCTGGGTTCGATGTCCGATACCACCAAATACTTGCCGCGTACACACGGAGAACCTGCTCGTTAAATCAGTGGGTCCGAATGGTGTCGCCTTCTATCGTGTTGTGTGAGCAAAATCATAATGTCACCTTCTTGGGGGCTCAAAGCTTAGGCTAACGACAGGGGTAGATCTAGCCCGTTGCCATAATGAATTCCGTGGGCCTCGATCTGACTACGCCAGACAGGTGGCATTAGTAACAACAACACGTCCTTTTTTTGAAGGAGGAGTAGCTTTTTCAAAATCATTTCACAAATTTTAAGTTTTTTTCTTAAATAAATTAAATGGTTAGTTTTTTATGAAATTTTGAGCACAAAACCTGATTTATACAATACATATACATAGGAAAAAACCAAAAAAATCTTGAAAGTCATCAAAATTTTTAAAACAATTTAGTAAATCGTACCATGTTCCCTTAGAAATTTTGAGCCGAAGCTCAGATACATTTTTAAATGTCTCTTTCTAATACTCATTAGTAAGTTTATGTTTTTTCCCCTCAAATCCTTCTCTAGACATGACTAAAGTGTTTTCAAAAATTTTTTTAAGCAATATGATAATCGACACAAAAAAATTCAGTTAGAAACAATATCTATAAAATGCACCATGGTGTGATATTTCTCCATTTTAATTTTTATTAATTTCAAAATATCCATTCATTAGTATATTAAAATTAGCGTCAACTATATTACTCTTAAATTTCTATTACATGAATTTTATATATTTGAATATTGAAATATGGAAATAATATGTTAATATACATTACTATTCACCGTTCATAATCGCATCATAAATGGCTAAGCAGCAAAATTGTGAGGCAATGCCTTCTTTTGAAGATTGCTTCTTAGCGATTTCTGATTAAGCTTTGATAACCAGTTCTTTTTATTAATTGCGAGAAAATCAGAATCCATCGAATCAGCTTATCTCAACCGCTATCTTCCCCGCCTTCTGGTTTAAGTGGGTCTAAAAAGAAATATTTTTTTTATTGTGTCATCATGCAATCTTGTCACGTGGGCCATCTAGTTGAGATACTTTTTATTTTAAGGGGACATGGTACGATTTACGCAAAAACTTTTAATTTAAGAATTTTCAAAATTTTTTTGGTTGCTTCTTATATGTGTATTCTATGCAAAACAGATTTTGTGCTCAAAGTTAAAACAAAGCTAGCCATTATTAATGAATACACTGTCATTGTTAATATTAATTAATACATGTTCAATTACTACACTTAACATTACATCGAAAAAATGCAATTCATTGTTATTAATGAATACATTGTCTCGAATGAAAATAAAATTGCAAATTCTCTGACAAAGGCATTCATCTTACTGATTCATAAGTCTGAATCAAAAAAAATTTCTCAATATATTAAAAACTGCGACTAATGATCACTTCTGAATTGTTTCTCTGGTGTTTTATAAATCGTCACATCATTACAGAAGCAAAATAAAAAAAAAAATTTTTTTTAAAGGATGTGAAGATTATGATGAAGGTTACTACATTTGTGACCTTGGATCCAAGAATGGTAACCAATTACATCATTACATTTCACGGAGAACACTCAAAAGAAATTCTATCCCTAATCCTTAGTCAAATATGGCAAATCTGAGTCTGACTGCATACTCCCTGTTTGTATGAAAGCCATCTATTAAGCCGTCAAAGGCCTCTTAAAAGCTAAATCTCTAATCACTACAGTCTAAGTTGATGGAGAACCTCGAAATTTTGAACCATGATCAAGTGACAAGAACGACACAAAAACGGTTAGTTTTGTGAAGAGTATAGAAGTGCATTACTCTCTGGTCCAGAAAAAAATACACCCTTGTTGAGCATAATGTCTATGGCTCGTTAGGAAAGAAAAGGGTTGTCACTTGGAGTTGATTCAGATTTAAACTAATCCTAAAGTATTTTAACCAAACTCTTAGACAAGTTGAGAATCCCCTTTTCTTCCATAAAACTGCCTTTAACCTATAGAAATCGGATATATAAATGACTTCTCCAAGACATTTCTGGAATTTTTTGTATATTTTCAATGAAATTCACATAGACACGAATTTGTGAAAGTTTGATGTTTGCACATTTTTATGAACGCCTATAAAAGTGTCCATTTCTTTAAAATAAGAGTAATTTTCTATGGTTTATTAGCAGAAGTTGTTTTCTTAAACTTCAATACTATCATTCATATATCTTAACTCAATGGTGTGACAGCCCATAAGGGCCAAGGCCTACTGTGCCCGAGAGTATTCGCAACCTTGGTCCCTGACGTGCATTAGCAGATGTTCCAATCAGGTGGTCAGCCTGATGCGAAACCCCCAGATAATTCATGTAAATTGTGTTATTATGTTACTTTGTATGTTTTAATGTTCAATTTCAAGAAAAATGTTATATCTAACTCTTGAAAACTTTTGGTGTTTATTAATTTTAAGTATTTCGTAGGGAAAAATAAACCAAATATTTTTAGTTCATGTTGATGGAATTGTAAAACCCGATTAAATATGAGTACATTTAAAAAAAAAATGGACTGAATTTTATTTCAATTGTTTTCGTGAAAAATATAAGAATGCGAGTAAATTATGACATAGCTTACAAATTAAGTCAACATTCTTAAATAGGAATTCTGCCGAAGAAATCAAGTTTACATGTTTTCCGAAATATTCATTTTTATCCATGTTTATAAAATTAAAAGTTATGATTCAGCAACAGCTTAGCATCGGTTGTTACGATTTATAATTGATTATTGCTTATATGGAGCAAGTGAACACTAATAAAAAAGTTTTTAAATATTTTTAATGAGAAGATCAAAGGCCTATATCACTCAAAGCGGAAACTATTTTTTTTTTAAATTCATTAGTAAATCTCAAGCCTCTTTTTGAATTATTAATGTATTGAGTTTTATATAATAAATTTCTTAAATTTCAAATAACATTTAGCTTGTTTAATTGATTCTAGGAACATGGGCAGCTTTAAGATTTACTTATAAAAAAGTCGAGTCGAGTTTCATTATTTTAACATTCTATCGATTGTTCTTTTTATTTCTTGAACAGAAATAAATAATTTTAGACAAAATCTTATTTTTTTTTCTTAGTATACGCTATTTTGATGTTAATATTATCTATCATTTTGAAAATTATTCATATCATTTTATATTTTATAAAAAATTGTATCCTATATTACCGATTCTAATTCTGACATCGGAATTCAAAACATTCGAAAGAAAAAAGTTAATTTGTTTCCAAATGTTATGTAACCAATAGCCAAGTTAATAACCGAAAAGGAAAATATTCGTATGTATTTAACAATTATGAATGTATTGTGTAAACTTCTGGCTCCAGAATAAAAGACATTTTTCATAATCTTTACTTTTTCTTGAACATATTTGAGACTACTATCATTTTATAAGCATTACTTTTTATTGTATGCAACACTAATAGCAGTTCTAAGATCAATTGTAAGCTGCACTGATATGAATACAATAAGCAAAGGTAAAGATGGCACCTAACTTTCTAGTGGTTGGAACCGCAAAATTGCTCGAAGAATTGCTTATGGGGATTAACAATTCAACAACCAAACAACTACTAACAGAAATGGAAAAAATATAAACAAATATATCTATCTATCTATCTATATATATATATATATATATATATTATTTGGCCATATTGAGCCTATACATTTGTTCATGGAAAAGCTAGAAATATGTGCTATCTGCAATATTGAATTATTCTGATAGTAAAAATTGCAAAAAATATTTTTCAATTTTCTCTTAGAAAAGAAGGTGGCTATCTTTTAAACATCCCCATGCCATCTTTTTGAAAGACACTTCACAGAATATAGAGAAATTCATTCTACAGAAAAAAAATCCAACCTAACGTTCCATTGTGTAGGTTTCTTAAAATGGAACAGTAAAAGGAAAGATATTTTTTGTCCAGAATGTAAGGTTTTTTTTTTTTTTTTCATTTAACGAATGTATCCGGTTTTCATAACTAAATAAAAAAGTGAGCAATTAGATAAATATATAGGATTAAAATATAACGCGTTTGTTATATTCAAAACTACTTATTCCTTGAGTAACATTAAAAAAACTTACTATTACCAAAAACTTTGCAGATATATATAAATATATATACCTGCAAAGTTGTATAATTGTTTAGCTAACCTGCACTTTCATTTTTTTTAAATTGATTACATTGTTATTGAATCTTACCTGCACTACCGTTATATAGATGACCTAATAGTTTTTGGTAAAAAAGTTAATTCAAACCAAATATTACATTCTACCCTGACTATATCAACCTACTAAGAACTAACCTTAACTCTAATATGATTAAATTTTTGTATTTAGACTGGCATCTTATTAATAATAATGTAGCCAGCAACCGTTTGACAAAATACATTCTTTTAAATCCCATGTAGTTAAAGATCTTATATGGAACAACAATTTGCATTTATCAATTTAAAGAAAAATTATTTGAACTTTTTACTTAGAAATCATAACTTAACCACACACAAAATAGATAAACTCAATGATATCAAGAAATTCTTCCAATGCTGCTTAGATCATGATTACACTTTTAATTTCTTAGTAACTTTTATTTATCACAAATATATTAATCGTCTTGTTATTTCTGATTCCAAAACCACTACACAAAGTCAGCATGATCTAAGGCAGCATGTTCTTGCTATGACACTCTTCTCATAGTTAACATTTTTTTCCACAAACATTTTGACATCTTACACATTTAAAAATGTCTTTATTTTTGACAACCAACCAAAATATAGCCAACCAAATTTGATTGTTATCTCTCTTGATATATGTCTTTGCATGCTGGTTTAAAGGATGCGTTTATGCCTAATTTGGATTTTTATACCAATGAATAGTAGATTTCCACTAATTTCAAGCCTCTTGGAAAAAGCTCTATGTGCGTGAGTATAGTTATTGTAAAATTATTTTCTGAAGAATCCTTTTCTTAGGTAATTCTTTCTTTTTAGTTTTTTGCTTTATGATTTTAAGAGAATTGGTTTTAGAATATTAGTTGGTTGCTTTTTCGTACTTTCTGTGAGTTTTTACGTATTTTGAGTTTCTATTTATTTTATTTGTTTTTCCTACCTATTTATAAAGGGAAGAGGTTGGCACCTTCAAAATTGTTTAACCCCACTTATTCTGTCCTAAGTCTTAAATTGTTTTTGACTCGATAGGTTCATATTTTGTATTACTTTTATTTGTCCAGGCTTCATTTATTTCTTTTCTTTTTTATTACTTTAATTTTTGTTATGTTCTTATTATTTTTTTTGTTCTTGTTTTTCATATATGATATATATATGTGTGTGTGCTTGTGTATATGTATAATTTTATTTTTAGTTCATATATTTATGTTAAAACGTATTTTATTGTATTTCAATGAATTTATTTTGCTTAAAAATACATTCGAAAATAAACATTAAGAAATGACATATTTATCCAACAAATTTGGGTTGAATTGATTCTAGAAGAATAAATGTGTCATATATTGTACAAAGAAAAATTAAATTAGTTCAAATGAGATAGCTTCAATGAAGACTCTATAATTCGATCATTAAAATAAAAAAAACGTAAAAGAAAAATATCTTCCAAAAGAATATTCTTATCATTTATTGATAATTTATTGTATTTATTTATATCCAAGAGACAATACATAATTGCGTTGATAAATATAAGCATTTTTGTAAGATTGTTAATTTTAATTGTATACAGAACAAAACATTTAGAGAGATTCCTATTAGATAAAATATAAGCAATATATAAAATTCAAATGATATTTAATTTTGACATGAATGTTACATAGAAAAAATATACAAAAATATTTTTGGACGGAAATTATTTGATAAAATTCACCAAATATTGCTTTTTGTAAATTAAATTAATTTTTATTTTACAAATGCCACACACTACAATAGCACCTATTCCATTAGTGCACGTACTCTAAAATATTTTTCGACAGTTGAATTAAGGCTAATTAGTGCAGGGCACACAACCAAATGCTCAGCGGTCATAGGCTGACCAGAGTCACACAGAGTACAGTCCGGTGAGTTAGTGATACCAACTTTGTGGAGATGCGATCTCAGACAGTCATGAACTGTTAAAAGTCTAAAATGGGCTACAGCAGCTTTTCTAGAGCGCCGGGGACCAAGCACGGGTCCTTGTTCAAGATAGATAGTCAAATTAACACATATTTTGCAGCAGACATACAAAACTGAAATGGGAGTGATTAAATGACAATAGTAATAGTCCAACAGCGAGCCGGAAATGGATCTTCTTGACACGATGAAATCTTGGAAAAACAACTGCAGGAGAGGGGGAAAAAACTGGAGGGGGAATCCTTGATCCCGACGATTGAGCCTTTTAGTGCCAAGTGCAGTTGGAAAAGGCGGAAGTCCCCCTTTCTGTTGTGAAGGTGAAGAAATAATGACAAATATGTCCTGCCGTTTGACGAATTGAAGAGGGATGGAAGACACCACGCTGGAAGAATGTAGCCGCCGTAATGGGTAGCATATTGTTGAATTCTCTTATTGACTTCGCGGCATTGTAGGAACCTTTAAACGTTTGTCTCCTCTGCTCCCTCGTGTTGGATGTCGTAAATCTTGACAGCTCCCGAACCTGATGAATGTGGCTGGCCTGTCATCCTGGCGCCATGGCGAAGGGGAAAATTTTCCTTTCCTGTGGTCCGTGGGTTGCATCCCAGCTCGACCTTAATGAAAAAAAACACTCCCAAAAGAGATTATAATAAGTGCGGAAATGTTCTACACACACCAACACGTGAACTCATTATTTTCCATTTCACTTTCTCCCTCCCCACTAACTTCTTGACCGGCAGGGACTTTCGTTTGAATACCACACCGACCATCCCCTGCCTCCGTTTCTGCCAAACAAATGTAGTACAATAGAACGACTTGTAAAAAAAAATCATAAAATTCGAATTTTGAGATGAGATCTGGTCTTCCGCATAATTTACACAAAATAATTGCACGCACGAAAACAATGTAACAGTATAATTGTGTACATAACACAGCAGTGATTAATATGTAATATAAATAAAACAAGTGATATATATATATAAAGATACAAGAAGTAAATACTTAAAAAAAAATTTGACTGTGACACAGATTTTGGCGCGAAATGTATGCATAGTAAAATGGGTAAAAACAACATTTCCGATGTCTGGCATGAAAGTTAAACAGATATTTTGTATAATTATGCCAACTCCTCCTTCTCACTGATCATCGCAGAACGACATGATGAAGAAAATTATTAGCTAATAATGTACATAAAAAAATATCCACCATTTTAAGGAATTTAAAAAAAATTATTTTCCAGTGTGAGATTGTAACAATTTGTGAGAACAAGTTTAGATAAGTTATTATTTTTATTTATGGGTAGAATGAAAAAACAGAAAAACATCACAACATTGCATCACCTAACATCGAAATTCGACATGATAACAATATGGCATGATTACATAAGAAATTGCAACGTACATCAAAGTCAATGAGCATAAGGAATCATAAATTCACCCTGAGCCTTGAGTACTAATTAAATTAAGCATGCATTTGAAATACAACGTACAACAAAATCAATAGCATAAAGGAATGACAAATTCACCATGAGAATTGCGTACGAATAGTATAACTTAGGCGTGCATTTTCCTTATTACAAAACGATGAATATGCATGTGATCAGGATGCAAACCCAAGGTTAAGAAACAAAAAAAAATTTAATACTAAAAGTAGACGAGATTATTAAAATTGTGGCTATTAATAAAAATGGATTTTAAGTCTATATATAAAAAAAAACAATAGAAGGCGAAAAAAAAACGAAACACTTCACTCTAACCTTTGAGTGCTATAATTGTGCACTGAACAGAGCGATTCGCATGTCATCAACACCAGACACAAAAAAAATTTTGCTCAATAATAAAATTATTAATTCCCATCACTATAACTAATTCACCAGAATCGACTATCGGCAACTCGAATACTGACTCTCAAACAACATAGCCATAAACCTTATAACCAATACGATCCGCTAACAATTAACTAACGCTACAAACAGATAACTATCTCTCAAAAACAGAACCAACTCGACAACTGAAACTCTAATTCTCAATCATTTCTACTAAATCACTTAACTAATACCTGAATAATCATATTAATTCACAAACTCATAAAACAATTCTCTGTATCTCTTCTTCCAACACTTCGTTAAACATAACTTCCGTAATTAATTCACATAACCCGCTAGATTCTAATACAACCATAATGACAACAATTTCCTGAACCTCTTTAACAATTCGCTAAACATAACTTCCGAAAATAATTCACATAACCCGCTAGATTCTAATACAACCATAATGACAACAATTTCCTGTACCTCTTTAACAATTCGCTAAACATAACTTCCGGAAATAATTCGCATCAGTATTCAAATATATCACGAACAATCTTAACTCAATTGTAATCAACACTCTTCACATAATGCAATTCAACTTATAAAAAAAAATTCATGATCTAACCCACTAAGTATTCAAAACAATTTCATAAGTACAGAATGAACACAAGACTTATCTACCTCAATACTAAATAATATGACCAAGAATTTTCATAAAAAAAAAATTATAATGAACCAAAAACACGAAATCAAAACCAACTTCACTTAATCAATCAACACTTACTTCTACCGAGTGGTACATCATGGAGGGAGAGAGAAAAATTCATAAATCGACAAAACCGAAAGAAAAAAAAACTGAATACCTAATTTATGGACAATTGAAACTCAACTACTCAAAAACATTCTAAAACGAGAGTACAAGAACACAATACTAGTAACTATACTTTAAACATATCATAGAAATTCCTTTAGTGTGAATAAGATTTTACTAGTGCGATAGCCAACACAGAATAAAACAAACAACCATCTCGAATATTATCAAAATTCATAAAACACAATTGTAATTAAGAATAATAATGGCAAAATAGCTACTTCCTTCTACACTATCATAAGGTACAATCATGGCGAAAACAATAAAAGTTCCGAAATAAACATAAATGATAATGCATCCACAATAAGTATTCAATAAGTAGGTTGCAAGAAACAAGAATAACATATATTTGATTATAATAACATGATAAAACCAACGTTTAATAACTCAAAATTTAATACTTCTGAGCAACAATGAAATTCACAAGAGATAATGTATAAATGAAACACAATAACAAAATACGTAGAATGAGCATACTAATAAAACACATGGAGCATGTATGGGACTACACACATCGCTAAAATAGTAATTCACTGACTTTATGAGTTATACAAGAGACCTTTCTCTATATTTCCTTATTGTAGACATGTACCTTGTGTCCACAGTATATATTTTGAAATAACATACATGCAAAAGCATATGAGTGACAAAAACAAATTTAAAAAAAAACATCAATGTATATAATATTGATATTTATACAAGTACCAACATAATAAAATACAATTAATTCTCATTGATACAAAATGAATTCCTACAATCTACCCGACAACAATCTTTGAAGTATTTTAAGATAAGCATGGACCCTTCTCTCCGATAACAAAATGTCGACAATAATATGAACAAAGTAAACATTAAAATTTTATGTATGAATTTAATTTATTTATTTTGAAACACTGTAATAAGTTTAATCTAAGTATTCGAATTCACACGATTCCTTAAATTATATCTCTGTTCCTCACAAACATTTTTTCCTCTGTATCTACTGTTATATTTTCATCCAAATTGTTCAAATGCAAATATTTAAATCTTTTTATAAAAGGAATCATTCGGTTGACATGCGTGTTAAATTTCTTTCTCAGATGCTCGGCATGCTGAACTCTGTAATTCACTTTGGAAAACCGTTCTACAACTCTATAGGGACCTTCGAACTTGGGTCTGAGTTTTGGAGACAATTTAGATTTAAGGTTAGGTGTCCTGATAAAACATAAAGAACCAATTTGATAATCGTAATGATGCGACTTTGTATTCTTTGCGCTAAGAGCGATGTGCGATGCTTCTTGATTTTTTAAATTATCTATGACTTTCTGAAAAATATTCTCTAATGAAGGTAAAAGTCTTTCGACGTATTCATACGTATTTTGTAATGTATCAGAGCTATTTTGATATGTGTACGACAGACGAATGTATCTGCCGTGTTCTAAAAAGAAGGGCGAAGTGAAAGTGGCCTCGTGAATGGCTGAATTTAAAACTAACATAGTGTGAGGGAGTTGTTCATCCCAGTCGTTTGTGTCATGAGTGATTGCTGCAAGGATGTTAGCCAGCGATTGATTTGGCTTCTCTACTCTTCCATTTACGTGAGCTGAATAAGTTGAAATATGTCGTTTCTGGATACCCATGACTCTACAAAATTCCAGGAACTCAGAACTTTTAAAATAAGTGGCGTTATCGACAACCAACTTATGAGGGCAGCCCCTGTGTACAATATAATTATCAAAGAAAGCTTTAGATATGGTGCTGGACTTAAGATCAGGAAGTGGGACGATATGAATGTATTTGGTGAATGCATCTATCATGGAAAGGACATAACTATTCCCGCTAGGCGTGGTTTTTAAAGGACCAAAAATATCCATATGACAAGTTTCACCTGGCAAATGGCTCTGTTCCATTGGCTGGTGTGGGGCTAGTGGAATATTGAAAGCGTTTTTTCGAGTTAAACAAATGATGCAAGAACGAACAAAATTTTTAGCATCCTTGTACATATTAGGCCAAAAAAATTTTTCGCTAAGTCTCTGATAAGTCTTGAAAATTTTAAGATGCCTTCCATATTCCGAATGAATTGATTCCAAAACTTTCGCTTTAAGACAATGAGGAACACAAACTTGTTTTCTCATGGCAGTTCTGGGTGACTTATTTGGGCGCTTAGAAAAATGACATAGCACTCCCTCCCCATTAATAAAATAACTGCTAATTCGTGGGCTAAAATCTTTATTATTAATTTTATGTAGGATGTCGTTTAACGATTCGTCGTTTTTCTGCATTTGTATTAGATCATCAGAATCAGGTAAAGCCAAAGTAATAGTGTTGACATAACGAGATAAGTGATCGGCGACGGTATTCAAAGATCCTTTTACGTAATGAATTTCATAATTAAATTCTTCAAGTGACAATTTCCAACGTAGAATTTTAGAAGAGGGATTTTTATTAGATAAGAACCCTACTAAAGGCTTGTGATCCGTAAAAACTTTGAACTTCCTCCCCAAAAGAAAAGGCCTAAAAAATTTAGAGCTGTGTAAATTGCGAAAAATTCAAGGACCGTAGCGTTGTATTTAGATTGCGAAGGATTCAACTTTTTTTAAAAAAAATATAAAGGTTTAACTTCTGAATTAGGATACCTCTGTTCTAAAACAGCCCCGATACCCGAGGAAGAAGCATCAGTCGTGACTTGCAATTCTGCTGCAAGATCAGGTAGAGCTAAAACAGGTGGATTTAGAATAGCGTTCTTAATATCATCGAATGAAGCCTGAGCTTCTGAAGTCCATTCGAAAGGAGTATCTTTTCGCAAAAGATTTGTTAAAGGCAGTGTACGTTTGGCAAAATTTTTAATGTACCTTCTATAAAAATTACAGCATCCTAAAAAAGATTTTATTTGTTTCTGATCTATCGGAACAGGAAACTGAATAATTGTGATCGTCTTATCCTTATGAATGAGTATACCCTCCGGTGTGACAACAAACCCCAAAAATTTACATTTCTTAGTTAAAAACTGGCACTTAGCTGGATTGAATTTAAGATTAGCATTTTCGAAACGCTCTAACACTTTATTAATCAATTCGAAATGTTCTTGGATGGTTTTTGAAAACAAAATTATATCATCTATGTAAACTAGAGCGCCGTTGTGAAGTAAATCTCCTTATATTTCCTGCGCTATGGATTGAAAAGCTTTAGGGGAATTTTTAAGACCAAAACAATGTCTATTAAGGGGATGGTGGACTTTAAAATTGGCAAAAATCATCCAAAATATGGAAAAAAACTTTTATGTGAATTATGATTTTGGTGAGTTTACTGAACCATATGCAAGAAACCGCATGTGTCTAAGTAAATGTATTAAAAAGTTATAAGCATTTAAAAAAATTTTAATGGACCCAAAAATGTAAACAAAAGTTTGAGCAAAGGTCGTCACAATTTTCTTTGAGGTTTTTTTTTAAATATTACAATTAATATTTTTGTGTTTTATTAGCTGCAAACTTTAACTGTAACCTTTAACTGCTTTCTTCGCTGTTTGTTTACTTCTGTTTGTTTTCAAATTCCGAAGTATTGCTTTTTTTTAAAAATTGCCTATTAGTGATTACTGTCTGTTTCCTTGAAAATTTATCTCGGCGAAATTAATTTTTTGCATTTAAAAGCCACAAACAAGCTTTTAAAAACATATAGAATTGTTTTGTATTTGTTTACAATGGATGCTGTTTCTAGGCGTTATAGAAAACCAAAAGGTAGGCCATCAAAAAGAAGGAGTTTGTGTGCATCCAAAATTCAGAAAAGATGGGGAAAAAATCACATTCAAATCGATTCTGATAGTACTTTGTGCCCTGAAAACTCTGGTGCTATGCATGCTGAAAACTCACTTATTATGCATACTGAAAACTCTATTAGCAATGATGGTTCACATTCTGGTGAAAAAGAACAATATTTGAATGCAAGTGCCAACAAATTTCAGATGTTTCCTTCTCCATCTACATCAACTTTTTGTGCTAGTGAAAAAAGTTCATATGTTTTGATGAATAATGATATGTGGTCTTCCCTTTTATGTAACATAAAATGTGATGAATGTGATATGTGCACATTGGATGTTGAATGTAATGGTGCTTATGGTTTTTCTACAAAAATAGAACTAAAATGTAGAAACTGCAAAAAGTTATTCAATTCTGTGTTCTCTAGCCCTCGAGATGATGACAGCAAATGTTTCGAGGCAAATAAAAAGCTCGTTGAAGCTTTTCTTAAAATTGGGAAAGGCCATGCAGCATTAGAACTTTTCTCTATGGCTATTGGCATTCATGCAATGGATAAGAAAACATTCTCAAAATGTATGCACAAATTGTATGAAGAAAAGTGCAGTTTCAAAGAGGACATTCTTGAAATTTCCCGAAAAGTTGTCCGAAAACACCACGAAGATTTACTCGACACTTCAAATGGTTTTATAGACATCACCGTTTCATACGATGGAACATGGCAGAAACGTGGACATTCCTCATTGTATGGTATAGGAATTGTCATCGACATTTTGACTGGGCTCATTATTGATTATGAAATCCTTTCTAAATATTGCCCAGAATGCACTACCGCCAAAAGGGATCTTGGAGAAAATAGTGCTGAATACTCCATATGGTACAAATCACATGAAGCAGAATGCAGCAAAAATTATGTTGGATCATCAAATGCAATGGAGGTTAAAGCTGCTGAATTTTTATGGAAAAGATCCATTAAAAATTGTGGTATGCGATACGTGAGCATCTTGTCAGATGGTGATGCTAAAACCTATCAACATTTATCATCATTAAATGTGTATGGTGACTCCATAAAAATTGTAAAAGAAGAATGCATCAACCATGTGGCAAAAAGGCTTGGCACAGGACTTCGCAAAAAAATTTCAGAGTGCCGGAGTAAAGGTGTTACTATTGGTGGACGGAAAGAAGGCAGCCTCAAAGAAAACACCATAGTGAAGCTGACTAACTTTTATAGAAAAGCTATAAAAGAAAATGCACCTGATGTACAGAAAATGAAAGGTGCAATTTTAGCTTCATTATTTCATTGCTCATCGACAGATAAAGCACCTAAACATAGTAAATGCCCTACCGGTTCAACATCATGGTGTTTTTACCAGAGGGCATTGGCTAAAATTGAAAATCCTATGTCACATTCACTCATGAAAACCAAGCTGTCAGAAGAAGTTCTGGAAAAAATACTTCCAGTTTATCAAAGGCTAGCAAACAATGAGTTATTAGAACGATGCAGTTCTTCAAAAACTCAGAATGCAAACGAAAGTATTCACAGTGTCATTTGGAAAAACTGCCCAAAAGAAACTTTTGTTTCTAAAAAGCGACTCGAGATGAGTGTAATATCTGCCATAAGTGGATATAATTTTGGCTGTTTTAATAGTTTAACAATTGAACACAATGAGTTAAGTGCAGTATCTGTGGCTATTTCCCATAAACGTGATAAACGACGCTTAGCTAAGAGTAAAAAAAAAATTCTAATGATTGGAAGAAAAAAAGAATTAGTAATAAATTGGCTAAATTATCTAAAATTACAAAGAACATTAAAAAAGAAGGTGAGACATATGGTCCTGGGAAATTTTAGTTATTTTTCTATTGAATTTATATTGATTTGTACTAAAGTTGAAAATATTCTACCGAAAAACTGTATCATGTGAAACTATTTCATACTATTGACAATTTTTTTTCTCTCTTCAAATTATGCTTGTAAATTAATAACATATTATAAATATGTCTGCTATTAAATAAAATGGATGCTAAATAGTATCAGAACAACAAGTACAAAAGGTAAGTGGAAAAACATTTTTAAAATTACATTTTCTCAAAACTTTGTTTTCTCAGATTTACGTGCTTTTAAAATGTTCCCTGCGTCTCAAATTTTGAGCAAATTGGTTGAAATTTCTCGTGAAGAATACTGATAAGTACATAAACAAATCTGGGTATCCATTTTAAATTTTGATTTCATTTAGATAGTTAAATTTCATTTTTAGCGTAAGAAATGTGATATTTTACAGAAAATTAAGTAAAAAGGAACAAAAACCTTTCTAAAAAATTAACCGGTGCATGAAATTATTAAATAATACCCAGTTATGTGTAACGTGTACTAATAAACATTAATAATGTTAGACGAAGCTAAAAAATAAAAAATTGGAACGCATGGAACGTTTTTAAAAAATTAAAAAATTATTTATTTTTTTAAATTTAAAAAAAAAATTTAAGTTGAAAATTTTTTTTAAAGATATATTTAAGTTAATTGTATTTCAGTGTATATGCTCATAAATTTTCATTACTCTTAATTAATAATTAACCCTCCTAGCGGTTTGAACGTCTTTTTCCGCACGTCTAGAGATGCTTCGAAAACGCACCACACGTCTTTTTCTGACTTCAAGAGAGTGCTTCAAAAGCGGGTAGGCCGTGTTTTTCTGAAATCCTTTCCCCTCTTTTATGGTTTAACACCATGAAAGATAATTAGGGAGGGTTGCGACGACACAATGGTCACTGACAGGAAGTTTTATTGCTCTCGGGGAACCCTGCGTTTTGACCCTGAAGCAATCGTAAAAAAGTTGGGAAGAATTTCTTTAGACCCCTTAGTGAACGAACTATAAAGTAGTGTTTGTAATTTAGCTTCATTTGAGATATTATTGCATTTGAATTAAATAAATTCTTTTTGTACTTTTAGCAATTTAACTTCTTTTTTTTCAAGTTTTGAAAAATGTTCCAACGTATAAATAAAATATTATATAACTCACTTTTGATTTTATATTAATTTGAAGTTTTAATAAGTTGGGACTGTAATCTGCTATTTTATATAGTTGGACAAATAACTTTTTAAGTATATTCTCTTTGCTTGATTAACTCGTATTATTTTCTTCATCTTAAAATGATGAAACGGAAAATTAAGTTTTTAAACTATATAAATCGCTATATAATATCTAGAACTATATTTAATTGCTTCATTTTTCTTCTCTTAACCAATGTTTTCAGTTTTTAAACCATGATTATTTCATTATAAGGTGTCAAAAAAGTTAATAAGAAACCGAACGCTTCAAAATTTAAAGCCTTTTAAACTTTCCAACTACTAAAAATGAATAATTTCTAAACTTTTGCATCAAATTATTTGTAAAAAATTCTTAAGCTTTCATAAAAATAATAATGGAAAAACTAATTCAGATCCATTATTTTTTTTTAAATTTTAAAGCCAATATGTTCAAGGCGCGTATTGTTACAATACACCAAATTATATTTGAATTAAAAAAAAAAAATGCTTGAGTTTCAGTTTACTTCAGAGAAAACATGAATGAGGGGTTTTTTATACCAATTCATTTTTTTTAACCTTGAATATTTGAATAAATAGTAATTAAAAATATTCGGATGCATTTACAGTTGACATTTACGCATATAAATAAATATAAAGATCAATTTTAAATTTTATTTGTTCATGCAAAATTTCTAAATATTTATTTTTTTAAAGCTAACTGAAGAACAGGTAATTAAAATCTCGATAGCTATTATAATTAACATTCAGAAAATATCCAGATTTTCATACAAAACTAGGAATTTTATCTTATAAATTGTATTTGAAATTTCAGAAAAAAATATTTATGTATCGTGCACATACTCAGTTAAAAATTATTTACCATAAGTACTAACAATTCTTCGAATAAAATATTAAATTAAAATTTTAACATAAGAATCTTAAGCATTTTAATGCATTTCGGTTAAAACTGTATGCTAAGAGCAAAAATTATGCTGAAATATTTGATGAATATACAATAAATTTTTAAGTAGAAGCAATACTGAGAAGCTAAAACACAGGAATGAAAAATTATAATAATTACAAATACAAAAATAAGTCTTGCAGTTTTTTCATACATTTTTATTAACACGAATTGGGGAATTGATTTCCAATATACTTTGTTGTGTTTCACAATATTTAAGGTAACAAACCAAAGTCCTTCAGATATATTTGTTCTACTTTTCGTAAGCCGTACTCCTATTAAAACTTATGCTTCCGAAATACACCTTTTGTAATCTTAAGAAATTATATAAACTATAACGGTTAATTTTAATTTATGCAAATTATTAAATGTTCCTATTTAGCCATTTCCGTCCAAACAGTTTACATGAAAAAATATTCGGATTCACCCATTCATTAGGAAATTGTATGATTCCAGCAATAAGTTTTATTTTTTACCGAATAGGATTGCGTCACTTCGGGGATACCTCTAACAGAAACTTTTATATGCTATCAATTGCAAATTAAACATTTTCCCTTCAATTGTGTTTATTTCAGAAAGATCTTTGATTTATATTTTATTCATGCAATATAAGATTTAAATAAATTACTCTTTTCTTGTCAAACGTATTTGCTTAATAATATATAAATTTGCGTATTATATTAAAATTTCGAACTACCCAAAATTATATGTTTTTGTTCCTCTAAAAACTCTTAGTATTTTAGAAATGGTCTTACAATCCGTGTACGGTTTATATGTTCTAAAATGGAAAATATATTTTTATAACTGAATTTTTGTGCCTCGTTTATAAAAATAAAATATTGCTTTGGGCTATAGCTTATAAATGTACTTAAATAAGTGGAGGAATAGTATTTTCACATAATATGAATATTTTTGACTGGAGTAAGTCGGATATTTATATTTCAGTTTCTTTACAATTTGAATAAAAGTTGTAAGCAATTTTTTGAAGAGGATATTGAGTATAAACTCCTTGGCTATTTAAAAGTAAAATGTTTTATTTGGATACCCCACAGCTCACATTCTAAAATAAGACTCATTTACAATCATATGATCAGCTTTGGTGATATTTAAATTTTCAAAAATACTCTACATGTACGAAAACATTCTTTCAAAACATACATCACATCTCATTCTCTATCTTTTCCACAGCAGGCATTATTTTTTTTATACTCAAAAAATTAAATACAGCATTTCTCTGAATGTTATTTTTTTTTTAAAAAATTAATATGAATACACTGCGGAATTGTCGGTTAGCTTCACTGAGCAAAATTGTTTTAAGTGTACTGTTTTGAAAGACAAAATTAATTGGGAGAAGTTTTTCTCTCATTAGAATTTGTAATGATTGAATTGTGTGAAAGTTGTATTTATCGGTGAATTTTCCGTTTAACACTAAAGAAACAGAAAAATAAAAATTAAATTTTAATAGAAAATGGTTAGAAATACTTTTACATTTTGAAGAAAAATATATTCCATTAAAATAAAAATAAAAAATTTGACTAAATTTGCTTTTTGCTCCGTCACAAATGCCTATGTAAAGAAGGTATTTTTGCTTAGTACAAATTGTTTGACTATGAAATAAAATTTAGATTTTTTCCGAAAAATTAATTTAACATAAAAACATCATTTATAGGATTAAAATATATATAAATTAAAAGTATTGAAATCCCTCTTTATGTTACTTTAAATTTAAAATATAATTGAATAGAGGAAGATTGATTTCATTTCATAAACATAATCGTCGTATGTAACGATACTTTATATATTCTCTTATTGTTTTAAAAAGAGAGAGAGAGAGATGGTCACTTTTAATCTTTTTTACATAGTTACTTTTAAAAAAACATTACGATGTATTTGTGTTTTCTTAGTCTCATATTCCACAATAAGTACAAGGTATTTTTTCCTGGCTCAAATCGTTAGTCCAAAATAGTTTATTTTTCTTAAATTAATTTTTTTAAATTTTGTTTTGTTTATAAAGTAAACAAGTATTTTTCAACTTTGTAACAAGTTTCTTTCTTTCGAGTTTTATTTTTTTTTAACTCTTCACTTTTATTGTGACCTAACCGATCAAACAACCACGTGGACCCGCTTTTTCCTCCCAAAATTCGCACAAGGCAGCGTCACAGCTGTGAACGAGTTTTATCCCGTTTTAAAGCAACTAAGAGGCCGAACTGAGTAATAAAATCTTCCCCTGTAGACCTCCCGCGTTTTTTAAAGGGAAAGGAATTAAATGTGTTGCACTTTCGAAGGAATTCTCAAAAAGAAGTAAACGCTTTCGGAATGATTTTTCAGGACAAGGGTGAACACTCAGAGGGTTAAAAAAAAGTTTTGGAAGTCCACTGTCCCCTTAAATTCGTATTTATCACCGTTAGGTGTAGAAAAAGCCGTTTTATGTCTATCTCTATAATTAAGTGGTATTTGATTAAATGCGGACTTCATGTCTAAAGCGGAAAAATAATTCGACCCCGAAATCTCATGAAGAATGTCGTCCAAAGTAGGTATAGCAAAATCCTGAGTCAACGTAATTTCATTCAGCTTCCTAAAATCTAGAACTAAACGCCATTTATCTCTCTGTCTGAGAAATAAAGCAGGTGTGTTATACTGAGATCTAGATTTTGACAAAATGTTGCACTCTCTAAATCGGATATTTGTTTCCTAAATTCATTTCGAAGATTAAATGGGATTTTATAAATCGACATCTAATTTGGTAATTATGCCGCAATAATATTCTATGATGTTCTGTATTAGCGGCGGATAATTCAGCGGTTGATCGAGCGAAAGCATCTTTGTGTTTTATTAAAAGTTGCATTAATTTACTCTTTGTTCAAGGATCTAATCCAGAGAAGTTAAAGTCTTTTTCAGATAATTCGGGTAAGGTATCTTGTGATATTGGTAAATCGACCGAAAATTCTTCATAACTATTAACAGTGCAGATTTTCATGTTTTTATTTAAAGTTATTATGTGTTCGGAATTATTCGTAATTTGCAACTCGGTTTGTATTAAGTTGAGAATCAAAAGTGTCATGCGTTGAATTTATGTGTATACACTTATTTTTAATTTAACAGCACCAAAAATAGTCGCAACTACACTAGAATGAGGCAAAACTGGTACCTAAAACAAATTTTTAACCTGCTTTGGACCAATAATAGTTCTTATTTTCCAAAATTCCAAAAATATCACACCCAGTGTCATGTTGCAAAGAAATTTCACAATTAACAAATGGAATGGAATTCTCAGCTATTCTCAGACAATTAAATTTCGTATCTAACATCGCGTGCCTAAGCTTAATAAAATCGAAACCCAAGATCGCTGTGTAAACTAATATTTAATTCCTGCTTAGTGATAAAAAAATTTGCTCACAATGAAATTCCCCAAAAGGAAATGTATCTTGTAACAACCCACTATAACCACTTCCCCATTATTTACAGCCTTGATTTTTCTAGAACTTCCAACGGTTTCATATATTTATTATTGTTTTTCTCCAAAAATAGATTTGATAAAAGTGAACAGAAGCTCCAGAATCAATTAAAATCTTGAACTTATGGCCCGTAGAGCTTGCCTCGACAATCGGTAAATTAACATTGTAAATTAGAGAGACGTCCAATTGTCTGTCTTCTAACGTCGTCTCTCTCCTCGAAAGTTTAAATTCCTTTGACTGTGAGAATGATATGTGTGAAAATCCCCTAGAATTTCCCGGGGACGGTGATTCGTAAAATCACTCCCCTAGTCGGCGTTACATTGTATCTTCCCCTTTGTGAAGAACCGTTCGACCCCTCGAATTTCCTGAAGACATCCTTTGTGAGGCTTTCATCTCATCCGTTTCGGCACTGTTTTTCTTAGACTATATGTTGACAATAATAACATCGAAATGAAACGGGTTTCTGAGAGGGAAATTTCTCGATGAATCGGAGTGATAGGTATTTACGGAGCCCTTGGTTTGTTGTAGTTTACCCACTCTTATATTTAATTCCTGTACGCGTTCCGCAAGGGCTGAAACAATCGCTGATTCTCTGTTATTCTCTCCAGATCCCGCGCGATCGTTTGTCGCTATTTCATTAAGTCTCTGATGCTGCTCCTCTAACAATGCGGCCGAAATGGACTTTTCGAATGTCGTGGGTCCCTCGCCAATACGAATCGTCTAATATCATTCTTCAGCCCACTAATGAGTCTCGATTGTAAAAGTTGATCGTTCGCCTGTCGGACTGCCGATGATGCCACAAGTTATGCGACTCGAAAAACCTGATTTCCCAATTTTTTGATTCTAGATGCAAATTCCTGCACAGTCTCAGAAATTCCCTGCTGACAAACGGAGAACAGTTGAAGTTTTGTGGACAATGGAACTGTGCATTCGAATCTCTTAAGGAGAATTTGAGAAAATTGTTCGAAGTCGTGAATATCATTATTGCTGGGGTCAGCAAAAAAAATTCTTCCGTACACCTGAAAGTTTGAGTTTCAAAATTGCAGTTTTCTCATTATCTGCCCAATTGCCTACTTCGTTAATTTATTTAAAATTTCTAACACTCGACCCTCACTGCCGCAAATTGTGGGATCAACTCAATTAAATTAAACCGATCGGAAGTAGTATGCAATTGAACAGGATCGGCTGACGAGAACGAGGCATTATGCGAATTTTATCTAAAACCGCGAGTTGCAATTAAGATAAAATTATCGACAGAATGAAGTTAAAAAAAAATTATGTTAACATTCTACAAAGAGAAGGATCCATTTCCATCCAATATACCAGTGACTAATACATTAGAACAATATGGGATCGAGAAAAAAAATTTCCAACCTTTCATCTACCGAGGGGAAAAAATTAAATTTGCGAGGTAAAAAATAATTTGCTTTAAAGTTAAC
>BMAO01011380.1:0-25658 GCA_019973975.1 Trichonephila clavata | reverse complement strand
TTAATATGTGTACACTTTTATTTCTCTTGAGTGGGAAAGGGTGGTATCGAAATATTCCCAAGAAAAGGGGGCGCCAGTTTGAAAAAGGTTGGGAACCCCTATGGTCTACACCAACTGCGTAGCTATATCTGTCACAGTCATAGAAATGTGTTCATTAAGAACGATTATTTTAGAACGCTTCCTCGAAATAATATCTAGCTTTGAAGAAGAAAAAGTAACAAGTGTTACACTGAACGCAAAATTATAACGACCAGCTGCCGCACTGATAGGTTCAACAGCCCAGCTACCCATACACTGAAACCAATAAAACAAAAAAATTTTGGTAAATGTCAAGTCTTCACACTACTTCGAGACAAATATAATTGATTTAAAGCGGTTCGAGTCATCACTGGTAATCACATACCAATTGAAACAAAAAAAAAGATGTTTGTCCCGATTAATTCGAAAACTATAGTACTATAGTAGTTCCTACTGAGTGAGTATTACTGAAAAACATTATCTTTCCTTCAAACCCTCTGTTTAACCAATACAAAATTCATCAAAGAAGAAAATAAAGTCTAAATTTACGAAACAGTACGGATATCAATCCATTTTTAAAATGTAAATACATAATTTGGAGCATAATTCCGTCCTAAAAATCAAGGAAACCCTAAGTATACTTATATATTTTAATACTTATGCATTCCAAAGCCATAAACTAAAGTTAAATTTAACAAAGAGCTCCAGATTTATCAATACATTCAATATTTAATTTATGAAAACCTAATATTCTTAAATCACTGAATCAGCAACTTGTCTCTTACTCAACTACAAAACTTCCAAAAATTTTATATTGTTTAAGCTACTTGAACAAACTATTAGTTCTAAATTGTTAAATTGATAATTATTGAAGCTTTAGTTTTGTTTCTATCCACGAATGTTTTCAAATAATCTGAATTAACCCGTTTATAAACATTAGTATCCAGGAATTTTCCCACTGTTGTGATATTAAAATAAAATGTCTTTTTGTTTTATTATTAAATAATAATCTTCAGATGAAGCGAGGGAAACAGGAATATTTATCATGTTTAATGAGACAAACTTTCTCCGCGAACCCTCATCAACAGCCGCTCTAATCACATTCTGGATGAAACAAATTGGATTAATTACTAAAATAGAGCTTCCAATGATTCAGTTCAAACTGTGTGGTATACAGAAAAGAGCATTCAGCGTTATTCAGAATAGGAATAAAGATAAAATTATTAGATTTCACTTCTGGAAAGTCTAGGAAAAGTAAATGCTCAAGAATTACAAACTTTTACTCTAAAGCCTTTGTTTTCTCAATGTAATATTTTTCACTTTATGTACCTTCTTCTCAAAACCCACTCAATGTATAATCCTCGCATTTTCGGTGAGCACACTTTTAACATGTTCATATATTTTAATGGAGGGAATTAGATATATCTAGCAAACTTTGTTACATAAGGCTTTTTAAACTAAATTTTAGAGGGGAAAATTAGACATTTGTTTTAAAAAGTTATAATTACTTAATTTTTAACCAAAAGATAAAACCCTTCGTTAAAGTTGTATTGATAGTACACATAACCTACTGTAAAAATTTTATTCATAAGAAGTAAGTAGTTTCAGAGAAAAAGGTACATAAACTTGTGCAATATAACATAGGATCCGGGGCCGTGGGTAGCCTAGTGGTTAGAGCATAGGGCGCCAGACCGGAAAGCCTGGGTTCGATGCCCGATGCCCCCAAATATCTGCCGAGTGCACACGGAGTATGTACTCGTTAAACCAGTGGGTCCGAATGGTGTCGCATCTATCGTGAGCAAAATCGTACTGTCACCTTCATGGGCTCAAAGCTTCGGCTAACGACAGACATAGATCTAGCCCGTTGCCATGATGAATTTCGTGGGCCTCGATCTGACTACGTCAGACAGGTGTCATAAGTAACAACAACATGGGATCCTATGGACGTGCCCATTAAGCGTATTAGAATTAAACAATGCTAACATTAGTGCCGGCTGGGTGGCGTAATTGGTTTGATGCTGGCTTTCTCCACCCAAGGTTGCGGTTTCGACCTTGGCCCAAGTCGGTGGATTTTCATGATGCAGTAAATCGACAGCGTCTATGTCGTATGATTATACAGCATGTAAAAGATCCTAGAGTGACCATTTGGCATGGGTGCTCTCGGAAAAGTTAAATCCAAGAACAGGTTCGCATCATCAGAGCTAAAGTGCTTCCATTTGTGGAGGACACTGGGCGTCAAAATTACTCGTGACGATTGATATCCGCCTATAGGGTGCCTCAATAAAAAGAGATACCAGCTTCCTGGGAATGTACTAGTTCTGCAATGGTAAAACACCAATCCGCACCCATTAGATATAAAAAAAAAAACTTCTTGACATTAGTTGATTTTCCAATATTATATTACGATACTAATTATCGATACGTTACTTTTAATTTTAACTATTAAGAATGTGTTCCAACTTTATTAACCCCCTTTCATTATTTCGCAAATTAACACGACTCATTCAAACTGAAAAAAATTTATAGTAAACAAAAGATTTTTTTTTGAAAGAAAAAAATGCTTTTTAAGTTTTGTGTTCATATTTCTTTAATTTATCAGAACACTGCGGGGCTCGGAAAAGATAAATATTACTTTATTGAAATGTGAGATGTAGATAATTAATGAGGAAAAATTTCAAGTGTTGAAAAAATGTTATTAACAAGATTTGCAAATCAATAATCAGCATCAAATAAGAGGGTTCCTAATTGCAGATATAGTTATAAGGAAAATTAGAATTCGTTTTTTACAAAGTATGACTTCTTTTTTTTTTTTTTTTTTTTGAATTATTAATTGGTAAGAAATTCAAGTAAAGGCTTGATATATGCATAAGTTTGTCAAAAAACATCATTTACATGAGAATAATTACGAACAAGATGTAAATATTTTCTTCCCATTAAAAAGGTTTTCTTATCTTTAAAAAAATTGAATCATAATAAAGCTGAAAAAAACCAAGAAACTATTTCTTTTTTTACAAACAATTGTCTCTTGTTTAAATAATTCATTTAACTATTTTATTTTGACATATATTAACTAATATTTTTTTTCTTCTCTTAAATAACAAACCCTTAATTTTTTTTTTAAATGTATAATTTCGAAAGTTCAATATTGATTATTCAAATAATGTAATTCAAAAAAAGAAAAACTAATGAAAAAAATTGATGAGATAAATTTGATAGCAGATTGATTTTCTTATGTTCCAAATGAATAAAACATGTCTTATAAAGGAAAAGGAAATTGAATTCGCAACGAAAAACAAATAAAGCTAATTTTTAATTTTAAAAAATGCTCATTAACATTTGAATGGTAATAAAAAAATGTAGATTCAAAATGAGTTACAAAGCAGTCCAAAAAGAAATTTTTGTTTTCGAAGCAAAAGTAGATAATTTTATGGTTTAATGGTTTCCGTTTGACACACACAGAAAAAGAATTGAATACTCAATAAGAAGAATTAACCACACAAATCACGCCTTAAAATCAGAAGTTATTAAGATTTTACTTTTTTGCTATCTTTTGATAGTTATGTTGCAGCAGAATAAAATGTAAATGTTTTTTTTTCGGCTGAAGAAAATATAATTGCGAATCATCCTTTTTTTTTTTCAACACAGGAGGAGCAAAAAATGGAACTTTTTTTGGTTTAAGTTTTATATCTTATTCTGGAATTGTGTTGGAATAGCCTACATTACACCTTAGATTTTTCGATTTTTTTTATCCAATGGGGCTGCGGATTGGTATTTTTACTATTGCCGACCTAGTACATCCCCTAGAGCTGGTATGACTATTTAGTCCGGTTCCGTATAGGCGGATACCAATCACCGCAGGTAGTTTTGAAGCCCAGTTTTCTCCACAGAGGGAGGCACCTGAGCTCTGACGATGAAAACTTGTACCAGGATTTAATATTGCCCAGAGCATCCAAGCCAAACATACGCTATATAGGAATCTTTTATATGTCGTATAATCAATCATACGACATGGCCATTGTCGATTTTTTGCATCACGAAAATCCACCGATATGGGCCGGGGTCGAGCTCGTAACCTTGGGTGCAGAAGGCCAGCGACAAACCAACCACGCCACCCAGCAGGCTTTTTGATTCGATTCTTAGTTTCGGTTACATTCTTAGTGCTTTTTCAGAATGTTAAAATTAAGCCATTATTTTTACTCCTATATATATGTGATTGAATCTCTAAAAGACAATTGTATTCCCACTTTGTGTGAATTTCCATTTCTAGGTTGAATTAATCAGTAAAAATATTCTACTAAATGTCTCTCGCTTACCAAGTTGGAAAAAAAGGAGCTTATTTTACAATTTCCTATAATATTAACTAAATTTTTTCCGTAAATTGAAGCTCTGAATTTCCGCGTGTTAGGGATGTTCCTTTCATGAGTAGAGATCTTCTGAGAAAGGATTTTGCGAAAAATGACACCCAAAGGAGGAGGGAGGGGAGTCGAGGGATTGCCACTACAGATAAACATTTACGCTTTTGAACTATTAGACCTAGACTTGAAATTCAGCAGGTATATATATATACATATATATATATATATATATATATATATAGTTCCTTTCATGATCTGCTATAAGTAGGGATTTTTCAAAAATCGACCCCCAAGGGGTTTTAAGAGAATATTTTACATAAAAAAGTTCAATTTTATGAACTATTAAACCTATAACCTAGAAATTCGAAAAACATGTTACTTTTGCTAAGAATAGATCAACTAAGGAGGAGGTATTCAAAAATCGACCCACAAAGTGGTTACGGGGGCGTTATAAATTAAAAAAAGACCTTTTTTTAGCTTTTAGATCTAAAAACTTAAAATTTAGCAAATATGATTTTTTAATCAGAGATACGCTAAAGCCTTTATTTTTGTTTAATTTGCTATTCATGTTTAATTTGCGTTAATTTTAAATTAACGCATTAAAAAAATTTCTTTCTCCTTTAATCTTCATTTTTTTATTTTTTTTATTCATCCGGGTGAAAGAAGAACGGGTATACCATTATTTAAACTTTAACTCAAATATGTATTAGAATTTAGAATCATTAATGAATTAAAAAATTGTGGCAATGATTCTTATGGCTTAAAAAGTAGCAAGGGGGGTAGACTAGTGGTTAGAGCATTGGACTCCAAACCGGAAGGCCTGGGTTTGATGCCCGATGCTACCAAATCCCCACCGAATATAAACGGAGAACGTGCTCGTTAAATCAGTGGGTCCGAATGTTGTCGCCATCTATCGTGTTGTTCCGAGCAAAATCGCACTGTCACCTTCTAGGGGGCTCCAAGCTTAGGCTAACGACAGGCGTAAAATTCTAGCCCTAAGCCGCGATGAATTTCGTGGACCTTGATCTGATGTTACTGTCGATCAGGTGGCATAAGCAACAAAAAAAAAGTAGCAAGTGTATCCATTTTGATATAGGAATTACATGGGTCATCTATTGTGAAACTCACCTAGGGTAGTATGTTATGATTTTTCTTTAATGGAGAATGAAAGTTAGGTGATTTAATTTTCTTAAGCCCCGGGACACAAGCAAACTGAGTTAACTTCAACTAAAAAGGCACGATTTGTAAATATGATTAATTGCAAGGATATATATAATATAACGTAAGTGAAAAACATCACTGTAAAACTGAAAGTTGAAGTCAAAGTAACTAATAATGTGATAGAGGGCATCAATGTTCCATACATTCCAAAATGTGTTGTTCATCACTTAACTAGGATATATAGAATTCTTTTTTATTTTCCCCAGAACCCATCCTCTCACACTGTACCCACTTGACATTGAACTTAGGAACACCCTGTATATTTTTAAACATATATTTCTAAGACACGGTGCTTCTCTAATACACAATTAATGTTGTAAAACGTGAGATTAACTGTGTCCGCTAAAGTGCAGAAATCCATTAATCCGCAAATTAGCTAGGAAACCTTCACGTTAACTAGGGTGATCCGTTAAAATCCAGAATATTGTTTTACTTCTCAAATTACCCAAGTAATCTGCCAATTACTTACAAGACTCTCTTTAAAGTGAAAATAAATCCTTTGGTGGAGCAACGTTTCTATACGATTAAATTTATTATTGTTTATTTATTTTTTATATCTAATAATCACGTTAATACAGTCAAACAAACAACACGTTAGTTGATAGAATCAATCATCAATCAGTTGAAAAACTTCAGTACAAAGAATCAAACGGACAGCGATGTAGCAATCACAGCCATGATGCTATATTTTGTAAAAAGGAAAAAGCAATTGCCACTAAAATCATAGTTGCAATAGCTATTTTGGTATATGCAGCTATATTTTGTAATATTGGAACTTTTAACATTTAATTGTGTTTCCAGAAAATACCGGTCGTCGTTAATAAATTTATTACAAATTAATTCAAGGAGTCTTTTATAAAATGCTTTTATTGTCTCTGCCATTCTGTTTCTAAATGTTTAGGATAATAAATTTATTACAAATTAATTCAAGGAGTCTTTTATAAAATGCTTTTATTGTCTCTGCCATTCTGTTTCTAAATGTTTAGGATGATAAATTTATTACAAATTAATTCAAGGATTCTTTTATAAAATGCTTTTATTGTCCTTGCCATTCTCTTTCTAAATGTTTACGATAATAAATGTATTACAAATTTTAATTCAAGGAGTCTTTTATAAAAGGCTTTTATTGTCTCTGCCATTCTGCTTCTACATGTTTTGGATAAATTATTCTGGGATTAGTCACATATTCGATCCAAATTCCTCAAGTAAGGGAATGAGAGAAATCAGTTTTAGAATTTTAACTACTCGGAAATCGCTAATGTGAAGATCTCCTAGTTAAAATGTTTATAAACCTGTTGATTCTACACGTTCCAGGAGCAAATCAGTTAATTTCGGGATACCTAGATAATCTGCACATTAACGGTTTTCGAGCTTTAAAGACACAATGCAACCATTATTTATAATATTGCTCTCCTCTTAGTAGAAAGGATATTTGGATAACATAAAGACTATTTCTAGATAGAGAGAAAACTCCCTTGTTATTAAAGCTCAATAAGGTAAGGTGGGATTGCGTTAAATTTTGTTCACGAACTGTCACCAAGCTGCCAAATTTAGGGACAAAATAGGCACCTCAAGGTAAATACAGAAGTATCTAGTGGGTATAAAGAAAAAGTCTATCATTTTTGAACAGGTACAATTTTATCCGTTGTCGATCCTTAGCAAAAATTCGGATCAGACTGAAAAGAGTTTAAACAGTTAGATTAGGGTATAATTGATAATTAATACACATTTTTTTTTGGATTTTATTCAGAATTTTTTTTAACTTGTTAAACTGTCAACATAAGTCAAGAAGAAGTGCACTAAAGATATTGTACTTTGTATGCTCCAAAAAAAGAGTAACGCGATTAAGTAAAAAAAAATGGGTGGCTTTGTTTGGACAGGACATAGTAACAGCTAGAACATGCCAAAGATGGTTTGTAAAATTTTGTGATTTTTCTTGAAAAGATGAACCTAAATCAGAAAGATCATCAGATGCTAATGATGAAATTTGTATTCTATGGTGACTGGAGATGAAAAGTAAATAGTGTATAAACAGGGGGTTAGAAAAAGAGCATATGTTTACAAAGGGAAGATACCACTGGCCGCATTCAAAGCTGACATGCATCCGAAGAGATGGTTATGTGGTGTTGGTGGTGGGACCAGGATATAGTGCACTACGAGTTGCTGAAAGAAAATGAAATGGCCAATGCTTATCGTTACTGTTTACAACCTAATATTTTAAATAAAAAAAATTCAACAAAAACTTCCATCTTTGTCAAAGGTGTAATTCTTCATCGCGATAACGCTAAACCACACAGGGCAAGAAGAACCGCACAAAAAAATTGCAGAGTTGGATTGGGAAACATTACCTCAGCCAGCATATCCTTCTGATATTGCACCATTTGCGTATGAGTACACGTTTGCACGCACTCACGTCAGTTATGAAGTTTTATTCCTGACATTTGCATGCGCATCACCTTTCTACTCAATTGCGTGTTCATTGTTCTGATCGCAATAACCCCTTTTCTGCCATTTCATGGCTATCTGCTTAAAATTTACATTGTTGCATAAGTTTTGCAAACCAGTGTATTTACTTGGAAGTGGTAAAATAAATTTTCGGTTTACTAAATTTTAAAGTTAGATTTAAACCCGAATTCTTTTCATCTCATTTAAATTTTACACACACTTAATGCAAAAAAAAAATCATAACAAATATAAAATCGCATAGCAATTACTTCCAAAAATGAGATTGTTTACTTACTTGTATACACTCAAAACATACTTCTTTACCCAACATTTTTAGTTAATTTCTTTGAGGCCGAAGTATTTCCCTTTTGTACGCATTTCTTTTTAATGGTACAATCTTGAATATTATTCCCTTTATAGATGCTTAATAAGTTATGTATAATTAATCTTTCAAATATATGTTAATGTAATGGAATGATTGCGTGATAAATCTCATTCGTCATGGTAGAAACTGAAGTTTGGAATATATTTTGCCATTTAATTCAAATGATGACGGTAAAATCATGAACAAAATTCACTTTTTATATTTTTGCTGATACTACAAATTATATATATTACTGTATGCAAGTGACAGCACAATTTGGTTCCTTCTCTATGTTTGAAAATCAAGAGATCTGAACGAATATAAGTTTATATAGTTATGCAATTAATTTTTTTAGTTCAGCAATTACTAAAGTGTGGTGCACGGACTCCTGGTGGTTTCCAGCGTCTTTCTAGGGGATCCGCGAAGGTCTCTCATTCAACGTTATGATTTCTTTCTTTTACAGACTCTGAAAGGCCTCGTGGATAAATTAAAATTCTTCTCCAAAACTAGATCATTCAATTGCCTCCAATGAAAAAAAGGTTCTTTTCGGTTTCGCCAGTGGAAATCTCGCCAAGTTGGCGTTATTGGTCATAACACACAATATGCACAATAAATATTAGTTCGCATTGGTTTTTCATCCATTGTTCATGCATTATTAAAAAGATATTACCTACTGATAAGAAAAGACAACGCCTTGTTTTGAAAAATGTTGTAGTACAAGGTTACCAGTGGGAATGTTCCGATTCCCAGTCGATTGTAACATTTTTGGCGACTATTATTACAGTAAAAAAAAAATATTTAAATGCAATATTTTGGCAAAAAATGAACCTAGAATTACCTATTTTCAAAATATTCACCTTTTATAGGAAATGCTTCCATAATAATAATTAAAACAATTTTATGCATGTATTTTAATCCAAGTGACACTAAATATCATAAAAATTCTCCATACATACGCTTTTTTTAAATCACGGTTCCGAATGTAGTTGGATACCATAAACTAGTATTTTATAATTTTCATGTAAGCAAATCGCATAAAATTTCGATGGTTTTGGGAGTTTTTTCCTTTCACTTCTAAGAAAAAATTTCACTTTTAGAAATAAAGCTAAGAGTTTATTCCCACTCGTATTTTTCCTCGACATTTGTCACTTTCATTATCAAAATTAGTATAAAACATTAATATATAAACAATGCTTAAAAAACTATTAAATTCTTTCTTTTTCTAATTGCTTGGTCTGCTGTACCCCAAGAACACATCCAAAGTCTCTTTGAATCAATGCCGAGGCGTGTGGCAGCGATGATCTCCAACAATGGCGGCTATTCTGGCTACTGATTCTGGCAGGAACCACACTTCACAGAAGTCTATAAATTTAATCATTTGATATATATATATATATATATATATAAGAAAAACAAAACACGAGATCTATTTTTTGATTCAATAGAAAGAGCATTTAAGCACAAAAATATTTCGAAAGAACTGAAATCCTAAATTTTAATGAAGTTAATTGATGAGAAATGTGCCAACATTTTGCTTCATATTCGTGATATTAACCAAGAGATTGCAAGAAAATAAAATAATTAATTGTGAAAAAATTACGAATACTCTCCTTTTGTTTGCTTACAGAATTTTAAGAAAGTAAATGGCTGTCAGGGCATATCTTTTCCTCACCTTACGTAGCTTTCGACATTATGTAAGTTATATAAAAGGTACTTACAGGTTATCGCAACGATATTAGCGACATTATATGAAAGGAAGCACATGGTTTCTAATTCAGCGCGTGCGACACATAGAAGTGGCCGCGTTAGCCAAGTGGTCAAGGTATCGAATCATGGCAGGCATGTCGTGAGTTCGAGCCCAGTACCACTTAAGACCCGCCGTGTAGGGGGGCGATGCTCGTTAAATCTGTCGAGAGCTCAAACGTCCTCCCGTTGGTGTGATGTGGTAGTTAGGAGAGAGAAGTGCCAGTTCAGGAGTCGTCCTCGTCACTTGACCTTGGTTCAAAATTACGAGGTTCGTCGCCAAAAGCCCTCGTGTAGCTGAACAGGTCGGTGTTAATATTCACTCACTCACTCATGCGACACATAGGAAATCAGTGTTGCCAACTTGTAGAGTTATCTTGAACGTTGGCATTACTCGCCATAGTACGTAAGAACAATATAAACATATATATTACGTAAATATAATCTTCATAAGTAATTGAAATATATAAATATTTTTAACTAATTAGACTAATTGATATTTAAATTGCATGTACATTAATCATGTATAAATATATAAGAATGCATAATTATTTAAATAGTGCCCTTTACAGAAAATGGATGAAATAAACAAACCAGCGATGATGGAGCCTGAAAAAGAGAACAATTTAGCACCTGCATGCATAATTGAAAACGTAGTACATCCGGACAATTTGATTCTTTTGCCCAGAGAGAATCAGAAGTTTTCACTGCTGTCGTGTAATTAGAAGCGCGCACGTACTTTTTTTATTACATTTATTTCGTTATTTAGTATTTTTAAATTTATTTTTATGAATTTAATTACAATGGCGTAGTAATTTGTGATCTTCGAAATCAAAGAGCTCTCAGAATATTCCAAAAAAGCTTTGTACTCTTAAGTTAGATGAGTGGTAACATAGGAACTAGGGTTTGTTTCACGGGAACCTGAGATCCCGGGTTCCCGGAAAATCATAAGATTTCTGTACTTTTTATATTCCCGGAAATCGCATGGGGTTTCAATTATTTATGAGGTAGCTATTTTTGACTTCACTGTAGATTTCAACCTCGGACATCGTTATCTGTCTCTACTGTGGTACAGTATAAAGTCGTTTATCCGAACGTTTATTTTCCGGAGCGTCAAATGTCCGAACTAAAGTCCGGATACGTTTTCGAATAGTGCAGTGCTCAACAGTTGTTTCCTGTGAGGCCAAAAGTGACGGGAAAACCCAAAATGAGGGATATTTGAGGATTTCAGCTGTGTGTGATTTGAGGAACATCTGTGTGAAATATTAGGTCAATTTGTTTCCAAGTGAGGGGGTGTATACGTGCTCTTTTGTTGAGTTTTGTTGATGTAGAAACCTGGATGGAAACCACTACGTAAGACTACTACTGAAGACTGCGAATTCCACATGCTAATTGATGATGAAATTGTGACTTTCGTGCAAGAAGAACCTGACCCTGTCGATGATGAAACGGATGAACAACAACAAAGAAAGTAGCAAATTCTGACGCGTTTTTCTGCGTTAGAAATAGCTATGGAGTGGTACGAACTACAATCAGAGTGCTGTCCTACTCAAATACTGCTGCTGAAGAGAATCAGAGAACTTGCATTGAAAAAATGAAGGTGTACAATGGTGCAGCGAAAAATAAGTGATTATTTTCCACAATCAAGTTAAAATTGCGACATTTTGCACTTATTTGCTTTTTCTTCAAGCACGTTTCCCCCATTTGATGATTTTCAGTATCTGTATAGTGTCCAGTATCATATACTGCATGAATCGCAGGGATTCGGTTTTCGGTTATCCGAACAATTGCGTATCCGAATGATGTCCAGTCTCAATTGATTCGGATAAATGACGTTCTACTGTAATTTGCGATTGTTCACCCCGAACTTCCTGGACGAAAGAATATTCGTTACCCCAACTTTGGAGTAAGAGTGCAATATGAGAAAGAAAGATAAACGCTAAAGTTGGATTGGTGAGAATTTTTCCAGCTAGCCGTGGGAAGGAGTATCTGCCCAATCAATTCCTGTATATATGTGTATCGAGCTTCATTAACAAGAAGTATTGGGTTCTTAGCCAACTGGTACTATTTGATCGAAGTTCTAAAATCTTGATTTATGTGGATAACGTAAGTACTAATACTTAAAATATTATTTATTTACTCTTTTTTTAAAAATATTTTCAGATACTTGTCTTTATCATGAGTTACTTAATTGAATCAGCAATTTGAAGAAGGGAATGACCCACAAACTGTTTGGGGTAGAATATTTTTATATGCAATCTCGCAATTTTTCTTACTTATTATTCTTCTAAACCTAACTTTCATGTGTGAGATTATTATATTAATATTTATTTATTTTTATGGAACAGTAAAATAGCTTAAATACAATAATTAATATTTTTAACGCACAAATCGGCACTTCAGCAACAAATATTTATTAATATTTACCTCTTAGTAGCAACATTAGAGAAATAATTGGTTCAGAGCTTTGACTGGTTAATTTTCGAACGCATCAGTAAAGGAACATTAATTTTAGTAATTATTTTTCAAATGTGAATTATTTTCCCCGAGATTTTTAATTTACAAAATCTTTAATTGTAACATTTTTTCCAAGCCTGAGTGATAAAAGTATAAATTGCTCGTGCTTTCTTAAATCCTATTTTAAAAATGAATAATTAATTTATTATGTATTTTTTGTATTTTTTAGCTCATTATATAAATAATAATTAATTTCGGGATTTATACGTATTCTTGTTTAATATAATTATTATTGATTTTATTTAAACATAACTCTTTTGAATTTTTTGAAATGTTGATGTATTTCCGGAAATTCTGGGAACGACAATTACATTCCTGGGATTTCCCAGACATTCCTCGGAATGGAAAAACCCGGGAAATCAGAAACCCGAAAAGGAACGAAGAAAACAACTACTCCAACCCCAGATGATAAAAAAAATATTGCAATTATACACTGAGTTCGCATTTCCAATGAAGATCATTCATTGCGATTCATAATATAGAATTACGTATGGTCATTTAACCGTAGTCCCCTTTGCTAGGGTCTCCATTTGCGGCGGTAGTAGCCTAGCTGTCATGATCACGAGCTCATGACCAGTCATATGCTCTAATCTCGATGTCACTGAAGACCTGTCCTGTAAAGAGGCTTGTCATGTTCCTTCCTATATTGGTTGAGGTGGAGACCTCACAGATCGTTTTGATTCTCGGGGGAGAGGCATCCGAACGCAATAGGGGTTGAGAAGTAATTAACGCGCACACGAAAGGAAAACCAACCATTCACAATAAATTCCTTTAATTAATCTAACGTTTGTGACATCATGACGACGTCATAACAGTGTAGCGTTTTCAGTCACACAGCTAATTATTATAAAATCATTTTATTTCTAGTCTGAGTAAATATTATCTAAATTTAAGCAGTAGAATCACAGTCACAGTCTAAATCATTCCATTGTTCGCTGGTAAGAATAAAAATACTAAAGTATCGCGTTGAATTATCTTCAAGGTCGCCTAGACATTGTGCTGCTTTTTCAGTCGTCGATCTCATTTCCCCAACTCATCTATCCATTGTCCGGAGGGCGCTCGCCTCATCATGGTTTCAGTCCCCCCAAGATCCGTTAGAAAACACTCTGCCTATCCTGACCAGGCCAACACGTGAAGAGAGTTTATTTTCGTCCTGAGGGCTCTTGTCCCACAATTTACTTTTTCGCTAGATTAGGTAAGGTGAGTTGTTCTCTTCCCCTTTTTTCTATCTCTCTTCTCGAATCGACCCTTTTAAACACCAGGGTCGGATCCACTACACGCCCCTCGTCATCTCTCACTGGCAGGCCCAAAGGTTTGCACCCTGCACCTCAGTCTCAGTAACACCCCACTGGTGCGGACTTAACAAAGGTCTGGATCCATCTCGAACATTCCCGCGACAAAGGTCCATCATTTGGTCTAGGATCCACCTCGTCTCCAGTTTCTCTTTGAAGTCACCTACTGCCATCCTCCGAGGTGCCAATCTCCTAAGACAGACAGGCCCCATCAATCGACACTCAAGGGGACTGAGTCTCGTCCATTTTGCCTACAGTCTCACTGGAATCGAAAGTCCGGAAGCCATATAAAGGATAATGATTTCAAAGCCATGTGTTCTGTCTCCAGCTCATAAGGCTAACCACCTGTACTATTGTAGCCCCATCATGTCTCAGGTAGCAGTGACTCTCCATATGTCAAACTTGACATATATAGAGGGGTGTGAGGTGTGATGATGTGCCGTCGTTACACGTTAAACATGATTACGCGATGCGGTGACAAGAAAATAAATAATAAGAATAAATGTGCTATTATCTTAAATTTTCCAATATCTTTGAACGACTAAGCAACTATAGTTCCGGACTCCAAATCACGAGCAAGTGACTAACTATAATTCAGACAGAACTATATAGGATGGCAATGTTGTCCCATAATATCTATTATTTTTCTCAATGACTATAGAAAGAATTTACATCCCTTCTTCCCTGTGACCCGGCTAGAAGTGTGGGAGGAACTAAATGATCAGCTGACATGATGAACTTCAATTATTTATTTATCACTATATTCAACTCAGACACAAATAACACTCTAAATAAGATAACTTCGATCTGTTAGAGAACGAAGACGAGAGGCGTGGGGAGAATATACTCAATCATGCAGATCTACCTTTAAGATAACTTTATACAGAGCTTATTTATTAATGACCGCACTAATAATTTAAGTCTCTAACTTCTACTTGATTAAAGATCACAGTACCTGAACTCTTGCGGTCTTCTAACCCTTGCGTTTACTTTAACACGGCTCCAACAGTTAAACTAAGCACTTTCTTAACATTCCGACTTTTCGCTTCCTACACTGTTTACGTATGCGTTTCACTGCCGATTTACCTCACTTCTCATCTATTCACAATTCACTTCACTTCCAATCTATTCTCATTTCACTAACTTTCAAACTTTAAACGTGAACAAAGAATATATATTCTAACTTAATTTGTATAATCACGCTTTCTGTCTTCGGAGAAAGTTGGTTGAAAAAATGTTAGCCCAAAAAGAATTCCACAGAGATTTATAGAAGGAACCGCATACATTCGTCACATTTAGTTGCGATGCTCATTTGTGGCATGAAGTTGTTCTATCTCAAGGTGCCAATGTGGTTGGGTAGATAAAAACCGAATGAAAGAGGATAGACCTTGTGGATAGCCCATTGGTACTGACTGATGCTTGTTAATTCTATCGTGGCTCAAATTCCCACAATGGCGTGGTGTGGAGAATTTAGGTGAATAAAGTGTCAGCCCAGGTGTCGTGCGGTACCTGAGTATTCAGATAATCGCTTCACAGGAATATTCTTTAAAAATTAAGTTAATCTACTGTTTGGTTGTGAAAAGGTAAACTTACACACCAAATCCACTCGACTGGTTTGTTGAAAATTTTAAAAACAATTTTAGAAATGAAATTCATTATTTCAAAAATAGTTGTTGTTCTTGCTGCTAATGCCATCTGTCTGGCGGTGTCAGATCAAGATCCACGAACTTTATCATGGTAAAGAGCTAGATGTACGCTGGTCATTAGCCGTAGCTTTGAGCACCATGCAGGTTTCGAATCCAAAATAGTAACTGATACTAAATTATAACAATTTTGGCTAATTTAGAAACTTTGACTGCAATCACAGCAGACTTGACACGAATAAAAATTAGTCTAGAACACAGGGGTCGGCAATATATGGCACGCGTGCCACATGTGACACGTGATACAATTCTCAGTGACTCTCTACAAATTTGTCAAATTTTGAGTGGATGGAAGGCGATAAATTTGTTACGGACCCTATTTGGCGAACATCTTTACGGAATATTTACGAAATTATGAAGAAATCTGAACGATAACTAAGAATAAATTTACAGCTATTTTGTAAATTATTGGATGTCATTGCTGTAAATTTAATTTTTTGGAGACAGAAAGAGAATATTGCTTTTGCACTCTGTTTTCTGCTTTTGGTTCTACATATCTAAAGTGGCCGCGGTGGCCGAGTGGTCTAGGCATCGGATCATGTCTAGCGTGTCATGAGTTCGATCCTAGTACCACTAAAGATCCGCCGTGTAGGGGCGCAATGTACGTTAAATCTGTCGAGAGCTCAAACGTCCTCCTGTTGGTGTGGTGTGGTAGTTAGGAGAGGGGGTGCCAGCTCAGGTGTCGTCCACGTCACTTGAACATGGTTCAAAATTACGCGGACCATTGCCAAAAGCCCTCGTGTTGCTGATCAGTGCGACGTTAATATTCACTCACTCTACATATCTAAGTAAAAAATGTTTCCTCCTATGAAAAATATTTCGAATCCGCAAAGAAATTGTTTGACAACTAAATGCACAAAATCATGTCAAATTGTTAGTCACAAATTATACCACTGATTTTGCGATATAAAAGTAAAACGCTGCAAAGAGAGAGAGAGCCACTAGGTTCGCATTAAATTTTTTACTTATCTTTTAATTTACCTATAATGAAGGGAAATACTTATATTTTATGTTGTCTATTTTTTATTTTTGTTGAAAATATAGTTATATTTAATGATGGTTTTATTTTTATGATAAGAAATATCTTTTAAATGGTGCAAAATTAATTAGTAATAAAACTGCAAATCTATGTTATTGATCTATTACTATTTCTGTATACATCAGCATAGGAATCAAATTATTTAAAAAATGTCTTACTGTGTAGCATCTGAATTATATTGGTAGATTGGTTTTTGGCACGCCACAGCTAATCAAGATATCAATCATTGGCATGGCCAAGTAATTTTAGCGCGTTTTTCACATGTTGTATTTTACAATAATGCAACTAATGAACTTTTTTCTAACATAAAGTAGTACTGTACCACTCCTCTAAATGTACTACTATTGAGCTGAAAAGAAATAAGGACACAAATCTGTATCAGCGCTATAAAAAAGCAAAACTAGCGAAATTCAGGAAAATTTGTAGGAAAATTCGGGAAAACTATGGGAAAATTTAAATATGATTCGGCTCATCTAGGGTACAAATGCGACCCAATGCCGAAAACCCGAGATCAATGGGTTGCTTATTGGCTGAGAAAAAGGTACGACAAAATATGGAGCGAAAACGAAGACGAAATTTGCGTCCTAATAGCGCTTTTGTTCCACTACGTGAAAAACGCGCTAAAAAAGGCTGCTGACTGGTCTAAAAAAAGTGTGTGGATGTACTTATGTAAGCACGTAAGAAGTTATATTCCTTTGGTATCAATTAATGACATTTTATGCAGCCCATTCCATTATTAGAAAAATATATCCTGAAACAATATTTAAATTTAATCAACTTGTTATAGGTACTTTATAGATTGTAAAATGTATTGTATTTGTTTTAAAATAAAAATATTTCTAAAAATCTTGACTAGGGAAAGCTGAGCCAATGACGAAAGGTGGTCACGAGTAGAGTTGAACGATACCAACCTTAAGTCAATCGGACCAGCCAAACCCGAGATATTCACGATTTAAATAAATTTAAACACCCCCGCATAGGGATAATAGGACCAATAACGGGGGTGGGGGGGAGTTGGGCAGACTGTATCTGGAGATGAGGTGAACCGAATGTGACACCTGAGACCTCATATTGAATGTCTCGGCGGGAAGAATCGTTCCCGAGAAAATTAAGACATCCGCCTGAAGAGCCCCCGAGTTATGGTAATTTTAAAATAGTTAAAAAAATTTTAAACAATTAAATAAAATAGAAGCAGGGCACCCACCAACTCGAAACTCCTCCTCGTTGTAGGGAAACACAAGAGGAATCCATTCGAACCGGTCCGGAGCCTGTAGTTGCATATGGGGCAGCGCTAGCTTTGGAAAGGAAAACGAAACTAAATCCCCCTGGGGGTGGAAGCAACTATTACGTAAATGTTCTTGTGCATCCCAACGATACACAGAGTAGTAGGTGATCCCAAAGTTTCATTTTTCTATCTCTGTAATATCGTGACGTCATCAAAAGATCGAGCCCCATAGGAATAACATGGAGATACTAATTTTAGTGATAACGCCCCCCTAGGCCCACTATCTACACACAAATTACAACAGATGAAAGATCTCAACGAGGAGAACCTATGGTCTGAGTTTTATTAACGAAGCTCAAAAATCCTCAAAGATATGCGGGATTTTAAAAATTTTAAAACTTTAAAATGTTTTTTGTGTTGTTTAAAATGTTTTTTGATCATGTTTTTTTAAAAAAGTAACAATGTAAAAAAGAGTAAAAGTGACCATCTCTCTCTCTCTTTTTTAAACAATAAGAGAATAAATGAAGTATCGTTACATACGACGATTATGTTTATGAAATAAAATCAATCTTCTCTATTCAATTATATTTTAAATTTAAAGTAACATAAAGAGGGATTTCAATACTTTTAATTTATATATGTTTTAATCCTATAAATCATGTTTTTATGTTAAGTGAATTTTTCGGAAAAAATCTAAATTTTATTTCATAGTCAAACAACTTATATGAAGCAAAAATGCTTTCTTTACATCGACATTTGTGACGGAGCAAAAAGCAAATTTAGTCAATTTTTTTTTATTTTAATGGGAATATATATATATATATATTTTTCTTCAAATTGTGAAAGTATTTCGAACCATTTTCTATTCAAATTTAATTTTTTATTTTTCTGTCTCTTTAATGTTAAATGGAAAATTCATCGACAAATACATCTTTCACACAATTCAGTCATTACAAATTGTATTGAGAGAAAAACTTCTCCCAATTAATTTTGTCTTTCAAAACAGTACACTTAAAACAATTTTGTTCAGTGAAGCTAACCGACAATTCCGCATTGTATGCATGTCATATTTTTTAAAAAATAACTTTTCGAAATATATTCTGTATTCAATTTTTTGAGTATAATAAAATAATGCCTGCTGTGGAAAAGACAGAGAATCAGATGCGATGTATGGTTTTGAAAGAATGTTTTCGTACATATAGAGTATTTTTGAAAATTTAAATATCACCAAAGCTGATCATATGATTGTAAATGAGTCTTATTTTAGAGTGTGAGCTGTGGGGTATCAAAATAAAATAGTTTACATTTAAATAGCGAAGGAGATTTTATTCAATATCCTCTCCGTAAAATTGCTTACAACTTTTATTCAAATTGTAAAGAAACTGAAATATAAATATCTGACTTAATGCAGTCAAAAATATTCATATTATGTGAAAATACTATTATTCCACTTATTTAAGTACATTTTATAAGCTGTAGCCTAAAGCAATTTTTTTTTTTTTTTATAAACGAGGCACAAAAATTCAGTTATAAAAATATTTTTTTTATTTTAGAATATATAAACCGTACACATGGATTGTAAGACCATTTCTAAATTCCTATAAGAGTTTTTAGAGGAGCAAAAACATGTAATTATGGGTAGTTCAAAATTTTAATATAATACACAAATATATATATTATTAAGCAAATACGTTTGAAAAGAAAAAAAATCAATTTATTTAAATCTTGTATTTCATGAAGAAACTAAATCAGTTTCTTCTTAAATAAATATAATTGAAAGAAAAATGTTTAAATTACAATGAATAGCATATAAAAGTTTATCTAAGGGGTATCCCCGAAGTGACGCAATCCTATTTGTTGAAAAATAAAATTTATTGCTGGAATCATACAATTCCCTAATGAATGGGTGATTCCGAATTTTTTTCCATGTAAACTGTTTGGACGGAAATGACTAAATAGGAACATTTAATAATTTGCATAAATTAAAATTAACCGTTATAGCTTATATATTTTTTAAGATTACAAAAAGGTGTATTTCGGATGCACAAGTTTTAATAGGAGTACTGTTTACGAAAAGTAGTACAAATATATCTGATGGACTATGGTTGGTTACCTTAAATATTGTGAAACACAACAAAGTATATTGGAAATCAATTCCCCAATTCATGGTAGTAAAAATGTATGAAAAAATTGCAAGACTTATTTTTGTATTTGTAATTATTTAAATTTTTCCTGAAAACTGCAATTTCTAGTGCGGCATCCGTCAAAACCGATGGGGCCTCACTTTTTGCCCAGTTCACCCCTACCTAAACCGACTCTGCCCTAGAAAGTGAAAATGCTGTCTTCTGTTTATCAAGATTATGGCATTGCAGACTGCATCATGTATTTTAGATGGTCGTTTTTTTCTTTACGTCAATCTGTTAAAATCTGAATTTAAAATTATATGTGAAATTCTTAACATTTGCAACAATGCCCTTTATAATTTTTTTAATAGTACATGAATGCGTCTTCAAACAGAACATTACATTTATGTTGACTATTTAACCCTCTTAGCGGTTTGAACGTCTTTTTCCGCACGTCTAGAGATGCTTCGAAAACGCACCACACGTCTTTTTCACGGGTAGGCCGTGTTTTTCTGAAATCCTTTCCCCTCTTTTATGGTTTAACACCATGAAAGATAATTAGGGAGGGTTGCGACGACACAATGGTCACTGACAGGAAGTTTTACGGCTCTCGGGGAACCCTGCGTTTTGACCCTGAAGCAATCGTAAAAAAGTTGGGAAGAATTTCTTTCGACCCCTTAGTGAACGAACTATAAGTTAGTGTTTGTAATTTAGCTTCATTTGAGATATTATTGCGTTTGAATTAAATAAATTCTTTTTGTACTTTTAGCAATTTAACTTTTTTTTTCAAGTTTTGAAAAATGTTCCAACGTATAAATAAAATATTATATAACTCACTTTTGATTTTATATTAATTTGAAGTTTTAATAAGTTGGGACTGTAATCTGCTATTTTATATAGTTGGGCAAATAACTTTTTAAGTATATTCTCTTTGCTTGATTAACTCGTATTATTTTCTTTATCTTAAAATGATGAAACGGAAAATTAAGTTTTTAAAATATATAAATCTCTATATAATATCTAGAACTATATTTTTAATTGCTTCATTTTTCTTCTCTTAACCAATGTTTTCAGTTTTTAAACCATGATTATTTCATTATAAGGTGTCAAAAAAGTTAATAAGAAACCGAACGCTTCAAAATTTAAAACCTTTTAAACTTTCCAACTACTAAAAATGAATAATTTCTAAACTTTTGCATCAAATTATTTGTAAAAAATTCTTACGCTTTCAAAAAAATAATAATGGAAAAACTAATTCAGATCTATTATTTTTTTTTATAATTTTAAAGCCAGATGTTCAGGGTGCGTGTTGTTACAATACACCAAATTATATTTGAATTAAAAAAAAATGCTTGAGTTTCAGTTTACTTTAGAGAAAACATGAATGAGGGGTTTTTTATACCAATTCATTTTTTTAACCTTGAATATTTGAATAAATAGTAATTAAAAATATTCGGATACATTTACAGTTGACAATTACGCATATAAATAAATATAAAGATCAATTTAAAAAAATTTTTAAACATATTTGTTCATGCAAAATTTCTAAATATTTATTTTTTTAAAGCTAACTGAAGAACAAGTAATTAAAATCTGGATATCTATTATAATTAACATTCAGAAAATATCCAGATTTTCATACAAAACTAGGAATTTTATATTAGAAATTGTATTTGAAATTTCAGAAAAAAATATTTATGTATCGTGCACATACTCAGTTAAAAATTATTTACCATAAGTACTAACAATTCTTCGAATAAAATATTAAATTAAAATTTTAACATAAGAATCTTAAGCATTTTAATGCATTTCGTAAATTTCATACAATTCGGTTAAAACTGTATGTTAAGAGCAAAAATTATGCTGAAAAATTTGATGAATATACAATAAATTTTTAAGTAGAAGCAATACTGAGAAGCTAAAACACAGGAATGAAAAATTATGATCATATCTACAAGAGTTTTTGAACTATCTATTTTAAAATTCAGAAAATCTTTGCGTTAAGTCATACTTAATATTAATTAAAAAGTCAACATAAATGTAATGTTATGTTTGAAGACGCATTCATGTACTATTAAAAAAATTATAAAGGGCATTGTTGCGAATGTAAAGAATTTCATATAATTTTAAATTCAGATTTTAACAGATTGACGTAGAAGAAGAAAACGAAAATCTAACATACATGATGCAGTCTGCAATACATAACCTTGATAAACAGAAGACGGCATTTTCACTTGCTAGAGCAGAGCTGGTTTTGGTATGGGTGAGCTGGGCAAAAAGTGAGGGCCCAGCGGTTTTGACGGGTGCCGCACAAGAAATTGCAGTTTTCAGGAAAAATTATAATAATTACAAATACAAAAATAAGTCTTGCAGTTTTTTCATACATTTTTATTAACACGAATTGGGGAATTGATTTCCAATATACTTTGTTGTGTTTCACAATATTTAAGGTAACAAACCATAGTCCTTCAGATATATTTGTTCTACTTTTCGTAAGCCGTACTTCTATTAAAACTTGTGCTTCCGAAATACACCCTTTTGTAATCTTAAGAAATTATATAAACTATAACGGTTAATTTTAATTTATGCAAATTATTAAATGTTCCTATTTAGCCATTTCCGTCCAAACAGTTTACATGAAAAAAATATTCGAATTCACCCATTCATTAGGAAATTGTATGATTCCAGCAATAAGTTTTATTTTTTACCGAATAGGGTTGCGTGACTTCGGGGATACCTCTAACGGAAACGTTTATATGCTATTCGATTGCAAATTAAACATTTTCCCTTCAATTGTGTTTATTTCAGGAAGATCTTTGATTTATTTTATTCATGCCCAATACAAGATTTAAATAAATTACTTTTTTTTTTGTCAAACGTATTTGCTTAATCTATATATATAAAGGAGAAAAGCGACTCACTCACTCACTGACTGACTGACTGACTGACTAATCACGATATCTCCGGAACTATTCAACCTACAGACTTGAAATTTGGTAGACATGTTCCTTTCATAGAGTAGACGTCAGCTAAGAACGGATTTTTTTTTCCGAAATTCGAAACACAAGGGGCGTTAAGGGGCATTATAAATAATTGCTTCCATGTTTAAACTACTTGATGAACAATCTTGAAATTGGGTAAGCAGATTCCTTTCAGAGAGTAGAGATCCGCTACAAAATCAGTTTGGTGAAAATCGACCCCCAAGTGGCGTTGCAGGGGCTTAGGGGGCGTTATAGATAATTATTTCCATTTTTAAACTATTTGACGCACTGTCTTTAAATTTGATAAATAGATTCCTTTCGTAGAATAATGATCAGTTACAAAACAGGTTTTGTGAAAACAGAATTCTAAGTGGCGTTGCGAAAGATTAAGGGGCGTAATAGATAAATATATCCATTTTTAAACTACTTCACCTACCTGCTTGAAAATTGGTAGGTAAGTTTCTTTCCTGGAGTAAATATCCGCTACAAAATGGGTTTTGGGAAAATTGACCCACAAGGGGTGTTGCGGGGGGTTTAAGGGGCGTTATAAATTCCGATTTTTAAGTTACTAGACGTACAGTCTTGAAACTTAGTAAACAGATTCCTATTCATAGGGTAGAGATACGCTAAAAATGGGTTTCGTGGAAATTGCCCCCCAAGTGGCGTTGCGGGACTTAAGGGGCGTTATATATAATTATTTCCATTTTTAAACTATTAGACGCAGTCTTTTTCTTTGATAAGAAGATTTCTTTCATAGAGTAGAGATCAGCTATAAGAAAGTTTTGTGAAAACAGTCTTCTAAGTGGCGTTTCAGGGGATTAAGTGGCGTAATAAATAAATATTTTCGTTTTTAAACTACTTGACCTACCTGCTTGAAAATTGGTAGGAATGTTTCTTTCATGGAGTAAATATCCGCTACAAAACAGGTTTGGAGGAAATTGACCCCCAAGGGGTGTTGCGGGGGTGGGGGTTTAAGGGGCGTTATAAATTCCGATTTTTAAGTTATTAGACGTACAGTCTCGAAACTTAGTAAGCAGATTCCTCTCATAGGGTAGAGATACGCTACAAAATGGGTTTCGCGAAAATTGCCTCCAAGTGGCGTTGCGGGACTTAAGGGGCGTTACAGATAATTATTTCCATTTTTAAACTATTAGACGCACAGTCTTTATATTTGATAAATAGAATTATTTAATAGTTTCAGCTATAAGAAGGTTTTGTGAAAACAGACTTCTAAGTGGCGTTACGGGGTATAAGTGGCGTAATAGATAAATATTTTCATTTTTAAACTACTTGACCTAGCTGCTTGAAAATTGGTAGAAATGTTTCTTTCATGGAGTAAATATCCGCTACAAAACGGGTTTGGAGAAAATTGACCCCCAAGGGATGTTGTAGGAGGTTAAGGGCAGATATAAATAATTATTTCTTTTTTTAAACCATTAGACTCACAGTCTTGAAATTTGGTAAGCAGATTCCTCTCATAGGATAGAAATACACTACAAAATATGTTTTGTGAAAATCGACCCCTTGGTGGCGTTGCGGGGGTTCAAGGGGCGTTATTGATAATTTTTTTGCATTTTTAATTAATTGGACGCACAGTCTTCAAATTTTGCTAAGCAGATTCCTTTCATAGAGTTCAATTCCCCTACAAAATGGGTTTTGTGAAAACCGACCCAGAAGTGGCGTTGCGGGGGCTCAAGTGGCGTTATAGACAATTATCCCCATTTTTAAACTGTTAGACACACAGTCTTGAAATTTGATAAGCAGATTCCTTTCGTAAAGTAGAGAACCACTATAAAATGGGTTTTGCGAATATCAACTACCAAATTTAATTTCGGGAGTTTAAGAGACGTAATCGATAAATATTTCCATTTTTAAACTATTTGATCATCCTGCTTGAAAATTGGTAGGCATGTTCCTTTTATGGAATAGAGTTCCTCTAACAAAGAGTAAAACGAAAATTGACCACTAAGGATGTTTGCGAGGGGTCAACAGGAGTTACAGAAAAAATTACTGTTTTTAATTGTTAGACCGATATACTTGAAATTTGTTAAGCATGTTTCTTTTGTTGAATAGAGATCCACTAAGAATGTATTTTAAGCAAATCAAGTTCTTAGGGGGGGTGCAGAGGGTTACTGGGACGTATTGACAAAAAAAATTACTTTTTTCGAGCTACAAGGACTATAATAATGAAATTTGGTTTGCATTTTTCTTTTGTTGAATTGAAATCCTCTAAGAGCGGTTATATTGGAAAACGGCTCTCAACGGGATTACGGGGATATTGATAGTAAAACTTCTTTTTTTCTGTTAGATTTAGACTTGAAATTTGGCTGGCATGTTCAATTTACGGAGTAGAGATCCACCGAAAATTGGTTTTGCGGGAATCCACTTGGTTTTTGGGTTACGAAAGAGCAAATATCATTCTATACTTCAATTTTAGAGATTTTTAGAAAATACATATTAGATGAGTTCTGCCCTTTTTTTTGCGACAGTTAAAGGTATAAGTATATTTTTCAATTCAATCGAATTCTTAATGCTAGGACTTAGATATCAATAATTTATACATATATATAAGCAGTAAAAATTTATAAAACATCATGAAATACCCAGCGAAGCGGGCGGGTAACAACTAGTA